>JBAMJV010008433.1:0-54869 GCA_037951105.1 Echinarachnius parma
ACCTATTCATGCCGGTACAACGAAACCGTTTCACCATGTCTTCGTTACGCTTCCGGCATTTTCCGATTTACAAAGATAATTCCGCTATCATCATTATAGCTAAGTGGATCCGATTTAAAAATTGCCGACGGACGAAGTACAATGTGTAATTGTAGGTACTATCACAGAAGTTACAAAAAGAACACTTTACACTTTGTAATGGACTCGGGTCATGGTTGAATTCATCTAGAATTGATTCATCCACTGGCGTACTGGTGGGGGGGGGGGGGGGCTTGGGGGGGGGGGGGCTTGGGGGGGGCAATACATTTCAATCATGGCTTTTGCTTTTATCTAATTCGATAACAGTGATTGAAAAAAAAGTATTTCTTTAGACAAGAAAACTCAGATTTTACTTCATGTCAAGTCAAATTTCCTTCCCAAGTATGCACCAGATTGCATAATTTCAACTAAAACATTGCAAAAGCACCTTTACCGTACACCCACCTACCATCACACCCTCCCATCACCCTCCCCCTCTCGGTTATCGTTTCGCTCCCTCGGGAATCGGTCTTGTATACGTCTGGAATACAATGTTGATGTTGTTTTGTCATATAATAATGCTTTTGATGCACTGTTTGAACTTTGCGAATATTATTTTGGGGGTGCATTTTTGTTTTTCTTCATGAATCAATCATAACCTCTTCTGGTTGGTAGAATCATGACGATGATGACGCACAGTTTCAAGTCCAAAAATGCAAAAGCTCCCTACAGTGGGCGTGGGGACACCCCCTCCCACACCTTCCCCCCCCCCCCCCCCCCCCGCTCAGTCGCTTCGCTCCTTCGGGCTTGGTCGCTTTGCTCCCTCGCAATATCCAGTGGTGATGCGGATTTGGTTAAGCCCCCCAAAAAAGTTTTTTGCTCATTACGCCACTGGATTCAGCATTATACCAACATAAAGTTTGTCGGTTTTTTTTTTCTTCATAATTATATTTTCAGGGTTTTATAATTTTGTTTGATTTGTAAGTGGTATGTCCGTGATTATATCAACGAGGACATCACTTTATCAAGTTTATATAGAGTAATAGGAAGCCGAACAAAGTTATGAAACACAATATAGCTTCGGGCAACTGCATGATGACTGTAACCATAATGGTGGATCAGATCCTAAACAGCTAATGCTGTAGTCCAGATTCAGGACGTGATTTGTGAACACACACCACCTACATGCACACCACACTATACGACTCAGAGCTAAACGGGCGCTTATCGTTACGTCCGTAATTCCCCTTTCCTAGCTCCAAAATAACTTCTGCAGGTGCCAATATTACATACGGCAGCTATCAGCAAGTGAACGATAACGGCAGCTATTGGCTGAGCTGAGCTAGCTATGTGTAGGAGGTTCGGGCAGCGAACTACTAATGCTGTTGTCACGTATCACCGGATAGCGTAAACGGATGCCCGACGGATATAACATTTACGAAATCATATTATCCGGTGATGACATTTGTCTCCATTGCTGCATGCACAACACTTTCCGCCGGATAGAACAATGTTGGTTACAAACGCATGACAAGGAACGCATTCACAGAACAAGAAATGAATACGAACTGATTGAAAATTCTGCACTCCGTCGTGCGTCCGTTCACCCTATCCGGTGATATGTAACAAGGGCTTTTAGGAGGGCAAGGCTACTTCGATGACAATTCTTGCAACCCCCCCCCCCCCCCCCCCCCCGTGATTACAATGTGCTCACAGTGTGTTGACACTGTACCAACATTTAACCATGGTTAACCATGGTTTACTAACTGTGTTCACGCTGTGATCTGTATTGTGAACCACAGTGTATTAACATTGTGACAGGACATTACACAGGTTTACACTGTGACATGCAGTGCCCAACTCTTTTCAAAGTGTGTTCACACTGTGATCTGTATTGTGAACCACAATGCGACACATTGATGTGTTCTTTCAAGAATTGTTTCCAACAGCTCAGGGATAACACTGGCTTTATCACCGCATGCCCAAAACTATAAGAATTAGTTTGGTCCAGTCGTACAATCAAAAAAACATGAGGACATTTCAATGTGTACATTGCCAAGAGTTATTCATTCATTCATTCATTCATTCATTCATTCATTCATTCATTCATTCATTCATTCATTCATTCATTCATTCATTCATTCATTTCTTTATTCATTTATTTTTGTTATTTCTTAATTAATTAATTAATTCATTCATTCATTCATTCATTCATTCATCAATTCATTCATTCATTTATTCATTCATTCACGCAGTCAGTCAGTCAGTCAGTCAGTCAGTCAGTCAGTCAGTCAGTCAGTATACAAATGATGCGCAGGTATGAGTGGGTCGGTAGGAATTGTTTGCACAAGGTAACTATGGAACTGTTAAACCCACGAGGCGAAGCCGAGTGGGTTTAGACTAGTTTCCATAGTTACCGCGTGCAAACAATTCCACCGACCCACGAAATAAACTTGCGCATCATCTGTTTTATAGAATGGGCATTGTTACGCCCCCCAAAAAGTCAAAAAATTAAAAATTAGAAAAATTACCGGATGCATGAAATAATTTTACCGGACGCATGAAATTTTTTACCGGACGCATGACATTTTTTACCGGACGCATGATTTGTTTACCGGACGCATGAAATTTTTTACCGGACGCATGAAATTTTTACCGGACGCATGACATTTTTACCGGACGCATGATTTTTTTACCGGACGCATGACTTTTCATGCATCCAGTACAATTAATTGTCTGCACAAATTTTGCTCTCAACCAATCAGATTGCAGGGATTTATCAACCCATTCTATAATCATTTATGATTCTTTTAATATATTTATTTATTTATCTATTTAATTTTATTTTTTATTTTTATTTTTTTAATTAATTAATTAATTCATCAATTTATTCATTCATTTATTCATTCATTCAGTCAGTCAGTCAGTCAGTCAGTCAGTCAGTCAGTCAGTCAGTCAGTCAGTCAGTCAGTCAGTCATTAATTCAGTCATTCATTAAATCATGCATTCATTCATACATCCATCCATTCATACATCCATCCATTCATTCATTCATTCATTCATTCATTCATTCATTCATTCATTCATTCATTCATTCATTCATTCATTCATTCATTCATTCATTCATTCATTCATTCATTCGTTAATTCATTCATACATTTATTCATGTATTCATTCATTCATTCATACATTTATGAATTCATTCATTCATTCATTCGTTCGTTCGTTCGTTCGTTCGTTCGTTCGTTCGTTCGTTCGTTCGTTCGTTCGTTCGTTCGTTCGTTCGTTCGTTCGTTCGTTCGTTCGTTCGTTCGTTCGTTCGTTCGTTCGTTCGTTCGTTCGTTCGTTCGTTCATTCATTCATTCATTCATTCATTCATTCATTCCTTCCTTCATTCATTCATTCATTCATTCATTCATTCATTCATTCATTCATGCATTCATTTCAAGCTACACAATTTTTGAAAAGGGTGTTCACTTAGAGGTTTCCTATGTACGTACAATGTAGTATTGCAGATGATTTTGGAAAACAGTTTGGGAGAGTGTTCAAGGTTTAATACAAACTTAATCAGAGTTATTGCTGGTAAGATATTGAACATATATAAATACAGTTTTCATTTCAAGATATGATTCTGTTCTATACTTGGGTTTGGAGCGCTTCAAAAAGAAGATCAAACTTTTGAAACGTCTGCCCATTCTGTTTTACCAATTGTCGAAGCTGATTAGTTGCACAGAAATCAATAAAACATAGTTACAACAATATACTTAAAGAAATAACTTGCTAAGAACAGGGGTGGTGGAGAGGTGTGGTCCACGGTGGCAATCCCTTGTTGGGATATACCAACGACACCAAGGACTATAAAGATGCGTGGCAACTATGTGGTAGCAAAATACGATTGGAAAGTAAATGAGTAGGGAAAGGAAGAAAATAATAACCATGATAATAGCATCAAGCGTGGCGATGCTACACAGCGGGTCGCCATTTGAACTAGGCTAGTATGCGTGCACTGCATAACACTGAGCTAACGTGCCTTACGCACCGTGCGCAACGCGTACGCAAGATGGCGCCGCGCATCTGATTTGACGAATCTGAACTACCTTTAATCAAAGTTCCTCCCTTGTCTCCTCCTAATAGAAAAAATGCACGGGCTGAAAAAAATTGTGGGGGGAAGAAGCAACGCTATCATTTCATCATTCCCTAATCGTTTATGATCATTCCTTGCAATTTATAAAAAAAAATTGAAGAAGCCTACCGAAGCTGTGTACTGGTCTACTATTCACCTGTCAATATGTATATTATTTATGAATATATATTATTAAAAGAAATTATTTAAAATTGTTTCACGCTAACTTTTTTTTACTGGCAGATGTTTCGGGATCGGATCATGATTTTATTACCTACACAATGTGACGAACCTTCTCTTTACAAATATCACTTTATTGATAAATTGGACGTAATATCGGAGGTGACGCGTTATTAAAACACTTCTTTTGTATTCATTTATAGCTAGCAATATCTACTAAATCATTTTGAGTGATTCTTTTGTCGCGTCCATCGTGAACTTGAAATCGGAGGAGTTCGCGAAAAGAAGATCAATAAAACACTCGTGAGATAAATTTGAATTATTATCCAACCTTCTGTTCAGCACCGTTTAATTCATTCGACGCCTCTGTCTGAAGACTTATACAGGACTTACAAAATACAGACAATGAAGAAGAAAATAATATCAAATGCGGAGAAAAAAAATAACAGACAACATAAGAGGAAAATAATATAAAACGAGAAAAACCAAACAGACAATGAGAAGAAAATAATATCAAATCGTCTGTTTGGATTATTTTGACGCAGCCGTTTAACGATTCCATTCTCTTTTTCAATTTTGGATGAAAGATTGAACAATGCTAAAGAAATCGCACGCAACCGCCAATTATTTATCTATTGTCCTTTCCAAACTTGTCAGGTTGATGCGCCTTTAAAGGTACTGTTCGTGTTTTGTTCAATGAAAATGTGAGAACACAGGAATATACAATTATTGGTAACAATTTAAACATTATGTTTTTTTTATTATAAAGTCCAACGGTGTCAAATTAATTATTCTTGAAAAAGTTTGTTATGATGTTTTATGATGATCAAATAAAACAAAATTATACAAGAGGCTCTGTTACTTTGTGAAATGAGAAGGGGTTTGAATTTGCATTTTTTTTTTTCAAACGAGATGCTGGCTTTTTGACATGAAATTTCATAAATAATAATTATGTTTAATAATCGAATATTATAGGTTCGAGACGATTTGGAAGGTTATGCAAATCGCTGACAATCCCTTTAATTGCCTGCAGCTAGGACGTCTTACAACGCGTTTTGGTTTGATAATGCATGCATTATAGAATCACCAAAATCATAAATTATCTATTATTTTCCCACCATTATCACTCCAGAGTTTTTAAGAGGCGTAAAATGATCAAGAATTGTACTAAAATTATCGAATCATCAATCACCACTAAATCAGACTACTACTTTAAAGATACAAAGTAAAATGTAGCTTTCAAAAGAAATGCCATGTCATGTATTTGTTAAGACCTTTATTTTAAAATCGGCTCCGCATTTTTTTTTTTCATGCTTTTTGTCCAAAAAATAAAACACAGGTCCTAATGTATATACAAGAGGAAAATGTACAATGATAAAGCAAGCCTGATTGATGTTTTTTTTTTTAGTGTTATACATGCATACACCTGCTAAATTTAAATTTCATAAGAATGGGGCAAATATGTTACGTGATATATTATTGATATTATCGTATTATATCATGTATATATATACCTATATATTTTGTAACGCACTTTGAAATGTCAAGTGTTCACACAGGATATTTTAGTTGCTACCTAGGTTTTACCTAGTGGGTACCTAAACCTTACCCAGCTATAACCCTCGTTGGGGAGTAGGAAAATTGTTTGTTGCTCAATAAACTGTGCATTTAAAATACACTTAGCAAGGAACTAAGCTAGCGGGGTTTTATGAATATGGGGCATGGTAACTTAGCCGTTTATATATGTCTTGCTGCCATTCGAGCATGTATATCATTGAAGTAGAACTGTTAGTTTTTAACTTACAAGTTTTAGTTACTACAATTATTTTTGACCTGAACAGTACTATCCCTTTTAATAATGAAATGATATTTGATTTGATATCTTATTTTGTTCAGGTCACCACTCGCTCTATATCATTACCGAATAGAATCAAACTATTATAGAAAGTAAATAATCCCTGTAAACCAAGGTTTTGTCAACTCATTGTATAACTTCTCATGAAAGGGGGCCAAATAACCGACTTTGCATTACGATCTTCATTATACGTTATTAAAAAAACAGACTTTTAGTTTATAATTTCACAGTCACCGATTTCCGTGCGCGTGGGTTCAATACATTACTGGAGTTGTCATTATTTTCAAGACAATACAAACTCAATATTCTAAAGGATCGTTGTATTTTTATTGCGCTATGCTGTCAATAGTGGATAACTATTTCCAACAATTTACAGTCAGTGATTTTTATGATCGCGGCTTCACCTAGTTTGTCATTATTTCAAGAAATTGTAATACAACCTGAATATAAAGTATTAAGGAAAGCTTTATTTCTATTATCAGATTATTGCGCTGTCAGTGATTTTTATGTGTTCGGGTTCACTTAGTTTGGTATTATTTCGAGACAATAAAAACGGTGTATAATAACAAAGATTTGTTCCATTTAGAACTGGGCTTTATTTTGCCTACCGTCAAGGCCGGTTATTTGAAATCAAGCATCCGTAAAGAAATGGTCAATTAGCCACGATCTGAATCAAAACAGATTATTATCGATTTTAGAGTAAACACACACCCACTAACTTCGTGTACTGTATTCAATTCAACCGCCTTTATCTTTGTTTGTGGCGTGCATATTCATAGTAATTGTTTCCATCATGCAGGCGCATGCACGCGGCTATACGTGTGATCTTCTGATTGTTTTGTGATTTTTTTCTTCTTTTTTTTTTGGGGGGGGGGGGGGGGGATGGGGTGATGTATTGACTATGTTCATTTCAATGTTGAATCGTTTGGAATGATAAGTGCTTGTTTTTTCTAAATGTATATGTTAGTCAGTTGTTTTGTTCTTTCAAACACACAAGACAGTGCACATTTCAGGGGGCTCATATATATCTGAACATTTGTGTTATTCCGGAGGTTCGTTGTTCCGAAAATCGGTACGTTTATAAACCCTCGGAATAACGAGTTGAAATGTCATCCAAAACGTGGTATTAATGCTTGGTGGATATAAAATTATGATATAATTGTGTCGAAATTTAACTGAACTATACAGTTTTACGATTATGATGTCTGCGTGATTTGTTAAAAAAGTATGCCATAATGTTTTTTTGTTGTTGTTTGTTTACATATTATATTATACTACAGGTATATTCATAAAAGATGTATAGGGGGGAAAAAAACTATTGTACCCATTTGTATAACTATTGTTCTTGTTGAAATGTTTATATGACCAAGGAGGTAGCCTACTAGGTTCCTTGAAATGACAAATTGTGAGATGCTGATAATTTTGAGTGACATCACATATTTAATTACAAACTATTTATGCGTATGAGCTATTTATTTCGCATAAAATTGATAATAACATGTATATATAATATATAAAAGCGAGTAAAGTGTCGACTGACCGTAATCAGTGTTTGGCACTGTAACTTAACCTCACAGACCTTCTGATGATAATGAAAGGCCATCATAATACAGCTAGAGTGAAAAAAGGGCGATAAAACTGTGACAAAACCGTGATTAATTGACACCTTTGGCGTGAGAAACTCTGCTAGAACCAACAGAAAATTGTGGACAAGTCAATGATAAATCGCTTAGTCGCGAACGCTCGTCTAATATTTACACAGATAAGAATTTTTTATAATGATGACAAGTTTGAGCAAGCATGATTTCTGGCCCATGACCTATATACATGTATATATAATATCAGGTCTGATTTTACCGCCAAGGCCAATTCTAAGTCCAGAGTACAGATCCCCAGATTTGGGAGATCCTTTGTTGGGTTCACCTCGCGAAGAGGGCGCCACCAAACTGGCGGACGTGACTGTAACTTAGATATTCACCGACTGACTTCACGCACGCGCACACACACACCCATACATACAACCCATCCCGCCTCCCACACACAGAACAAACAAACAAACAAACACAAACACACACACACACACACACACACACACACACAAACATACACACACACACCAACATATACATGTAAATACACAAAAAACGAACACATGCTTTTTGTTGTATTATCTTATCACTATATCAACTATTGGGAACCGAACAGATACAAAAAACACATAAATTGTCATTTTCCATTATAATGTACATTAAGTACTAGTAGCCATATACACTGTTGGTCATAATGTTGGAATTTTTTTTTTTTTAGATCAAACTTCATTCCTTTTCCCTATTTTTGCGCCTTATGAACCATTTCAGACTCGAAATAATGATTATATAATATTTCCAAACTACCAATGTACATTAAATGGTTGAATGGGTTTGCATTAATTAATGTAGCCTTTTGTTTTGAGCTTTGAAAGGCAGAACCTTTCATGATGGGCCCCTTTCCCTCTGAAAAGCGTATGTCCAGCAAGTCATCATTATGTGTCATTTCTCAGCGTTGGCTGCAAAACTTTCAACCAGAATTGGCACAGAGGCTCTCTAGGTCATATCCCGTCCAACGCCATTGCATACACGCCAAACGATGCTTGTGCTCCACCAGGAAGGGGTGTCAACAAGCAATGACCATTGATTCGTTGGAACATCGCAGGCTACGATCTGTAAAATCCTCATACGTCATCGAGAGGAGGGTCAATTAAAGATACGGGAATCTCTAGGACGTCCACAATTTACCATCAGGACAAATGATCGCAAATTGCTGAACCTGTGCCGTAGAAACCGGAAATGCCAAAATGGAGCCTTCGCCGTCTATGAAGAAAACACTATGAAATTGACGCCTTCTGCCAAACTGCAGATCAGAGATCGCTCTAGCATGGTCACCTAGCAAGACAAACTACCAAGTGTCCAGCCCATACCATGCAACCAAGATTTACAGGACGTCCGTGGGCTAGGGAGTACAGAAGATCGCCGCCTGGACACTCGTGATATGTCATCTTAATGGGTACGAGCCATACCATCGTTGGGCCGTCACAGCCTCAAGTCGTTTTGTGAATACAGACATCTTCCAGCTTCTCGTCATGTAATCGACGAACCCTTTGTCCTCTATCTGTTCGGTCAAGGATGTTATGGCTCGTACCCATTCAGATGACATATCTCTAGTGTCCAGGCGGCAATATTCTGGGCTCCCTAGTCCAGGGACGTCCGGTAAATCTCGATTGCATGGATTAGAGTGGACACTTGGTAGTTTGTCTTGCTCAGTAACCATGTTAGAGGGATCTCGATCTACAGTTTGGCGAAAAGCGTTGATTCCATAGTGTTTTCTTCATAGACGGCGAAGGCTCCATTTTGGCATTTCCGGTTTATACGGCACAAGTTAAGCAATCTGCGAACAGTTATCCTGGTGGTCAATTGTGAACGTCCTAGAGATTCCCGTAGCTTTAATTGCCCCTCCTCTCGATGACGTCTGAGGATTTTACAGATCCTAACCTACGATGTTTCAACGAAACAGTGGACATTGCTTGTTGACACCCCTTCCTGGTGGAGCACAAGCATCGTTTGGCGTGTAGGCAACGGCGTTGGATGGAGTATAGCCTAGAGAGCCTATGTGCCAATTTTGGTTGAAAGTTTTAAAGCCAACGCTGAGAAATGACACATAATGATGACTTGCTGGACATACGCTTTGAAGAAGGAAAGGGGCCCATCATGAAAGGTCATGCCTTTCAAAGCTCAAAACAAAAGGCTTGATTAATTAATGCAAACCCATTCAACCATTCATTGTACATTAGTAGTTTGGAAACATTATGTAATCATTACTTTTAGTCTAAAATATTTAATTAGGCGCAAAAATAGGGAAAATGAATGAAGTTTGACCTAAAATAAATAATATTCCAACATTATGACCAACAGTGTATATAGGCTACATAATATGCCGTTGAGTTCATTATTAGTATTATTATTAGTTATGATTGTATTCAATTATGTCTGTCTAAGATAAGTGAATATTATTATTAAAGAACTGAATACATGGGTTCCCAAAAGATTATATAGCTTGAACACACGGACAATATTATTGGGCAGCGTTGGTTTGAAGCGTGGGGACGCTTTATGTATATTTACTTTGTCCTCATTCCCCCTGTTGATTATTATCAATTTTCGTCAAATGCCCCCACATGCCCTCTCGTTACTACACTGCATTCTTTGTAAACAGATATCTCATTTTGGCACAGTTTACCTTTTGAAAAAAATACAAATCGGAAAAGATTGATCCACGTAAGTACTGACGAAATCCGTTCTAGCAATTTGTACCAGTTTCAGTGAAGGTCGGGGAGATGAGGTGAAAATATCGTTGGACAAATGGAGATTTCGAGATGGGCTCGAATATCTCGACCTAGGAATAACACTTTACTCAACAATCAAATGCGATGATCCAATTTCAAACCGCCCGACGATTTAGAGATCAAGTATTCAAATTGGCAACCGAGAATCATTTTGTACGTATTAGGGGTACACGCGTCTAGCGAAGACAGCCATAAGCTTAGAAGTATCATGGCCAGAACGCGGGAAAATTGAGTAAGATGAGAACATTTTTTTTTGTGGTGTCGTGTTCTTTCGACGCCCGCCAGTAAGTCAGTCCGAACCCTTTAAGGCCTTTTGGGATTTACAAAGTAAAATGGATACGCTGTGTACGTTCACAGATTTGTGGAGGATTTTAATGGAAAAGTACAGTCTGAGCTGGCTGGAATAACGGATAAATTTTGGATTTTCAGTTACTATTTTTTTTGGGGGGGGGGGGGGGTGGTGGTGGTGGTGGATTTGAAGTGAAGGACAACTGGACATTTATTCATGTTGAAAACGACTGTTCAGACTGTTGATGATGATGATGATGATGATGATGATGATGAAGATGGTGATGACGACGATGATGATTATGATGATGATGGCGACGATGGATGTCGACGAAGATGTGTTGGTGATGCTGTTGATGGTAATGTTAATGATGATGTTAATGATGATGATGATGATGATGATGGTGATAACGGTGGTGGTGATGCTAATTATGATTGTTGTGCGGATGATGATGACGATGATGACGATGATGATGATGATGATGATGATGATGATGATGATGATGATGGTGGTGGTGGTGGTCGTGGTAGTCATGCTCATGGTCATAATGTTAGTGGTAATGTAAATGATGATGATAATTATGATGATGATGATGATGATGACAATGATAATGATGATAATGATTATGATAATGATGCTGATGATGGTGGTGGTGGTGGTGGTGGTGGTGATGATAATGATGATGATGATGATGATGATGATGTTGATGATGATGATGATGATGATGTTGATGATGATGATGATAATAATGTTGATGATAATGACAAAGATGATGACCTAAATAGTGACGAAATGTGACGATAATGCTAAAAATTCACACTAAAATATCATCCAATAGACGTAATTTGGCGCCATAACCGAACTGGAGATTTCAACTTGAGCTGTGCCTGTATAATACAACTACGAAGTGGAGTTGATCGATACTGTTTCGTTTCTGTAAGTTTGTACGATAATGAACTAACGAGATTTTGTAAGCAGATAACGATCTCGATCGACAACAATAACATGGTCCTACGCGTGTGGGGCAATGCGTTGTTCGCGTGTAGTGAATAGGAGATGTTCACATACAAAGAGATAACCATCTACATGTAGATAATATATTAATAAGATAATGATCAACGGTTTTTTTTCTCCAAATTAAATAGGCTAATTGATCAACGCTTTTATTCATAGTCACATCGCGTGTGGGGGCATGCTTGGCACACGTGTTTAAATCAGTACATCGCACAAATGTTCCTGTCACACGTACCCGTAAAGCCAATGTCGTATAGCCACGAAAAGCAGATTAAATGGCGATTACAGCAGCGTTAAAACCGTGAAAAACGCAGGCCTCGTAAAGCCACGGAAATCCCACGGAATAGCTACGAAATCGCCACATCCGACTCTCGGCCACTGACCTATGTACACAGAGCCGACTGGACCCGATCCGACTGGGTTTCAGTCAGGCTAGAGTCAGTTTCGCTCAGTCGGAGCCGATTCAATATGTTGAATCAGCCTCGAATGATCTCCGACTGGCTTTTGACCCGCAAAAAAAAGAGCTCTGAGGCAACGTATACTGAGCTGAACCAACTGAAAACCAGTCGGATCGGGTCAAGTCGGCTCTGTGCGCGGAGGGCTTTTTCTGTATCAAAAGACATGCCGGGGCAGAACATTTGAATGTTTTGAACGTATTCTCAAGCCAGTATCGTCACGTATTGCCACGTGGAATACCACAGAATAGCCCCGTTTATTTTCATTTCACACAAAATATAAATTCGTTACGGCATGGTTTATTGGTTTGTGTGACTGGGACATTCGAAATGAGACATTATTTTGTAACTAAAGGCCCGGTCACATATCACCGGATAGCGTAAACGGATGTCCGACGGAGAGTGAAATTTTCAATCCGTTCATCACCGTTCGTATGCGTTTATTGTCCGTTCCTTGTCAGGAGATGTACGTTGTTCTATCTGGCCGAATGTTTTGTGCATGAACCAATGGAGACGACTTTCACCACCGGATAAATTTTTGTTCGCAAATGTTCTATTCGTCGGGCATTCGTTTACGGTATTCGGTCATATGTGACCGGGCCTTAAACAGTTCACACGACAGCCTGGCCACGCGTGTGGCGCAAGTTAACCGACGAGTCATTAACCAGATAACGATCAGTTTCACACAATAGTGAATAATAATAATAATGTTATTCTCTGTAATTTCAACGATCAATAGTCCCACATACAAACCACTAATTAATAAACGGTTTCAAGGATGGAAAGATGTGTGAAATAACAACAAAAAATGTTTTTGCAAACTTGTAATCATGTTACAATTATGTGGTTGATATCTTCGTGTGATATCGCTCACAGATAACGATCTCTATGTAAACAAAACAAAAAGTTCGACAACCGGCGGCTAAAAGCACGCCTTGACTTCCGATACATGATTGCTTTTTTATCACTGTGAATTTTAATATCTACCATTCAAGATAAAGATACAGTTTTGAACTAGTATTGTATAATCCACGAACTGTCTTTTTTTTTCTTTTTTTTTTTTAAACTTCAAATGAATATTGGTAACGTTAATTGTGTGTGTGTGGGGGGTGGGGGGGGGGGGGGGGGGTTCGTCATGACGTCACAGTCACCTGACCTGACCTGATGTTTAAGTGCAATAATTCGATTTTTAACAGTTTGGTTATTTCAGTCACGACATCGAAAGCTGTTCTTTGGCTGCATATGTTTAAACAATCATAAATTACTGTAGCGAAATCAATCAAGGGCATATTAATACAATAATCAGTAATCTAATATACATATTTTTAAAATATAAATTATACATTGTATTCAAAATTCATATCCATCCTGAATTTCAGATTTACATCTATAAAAGGGAATATAATTGTACATTGTCATATTATAACAGCATAGCAAAACTTACTGAAAATGTTAATGCATATCAGTCATCATATATTTATTTCACCTTTCTCCATGATCTAGTTCCAAACAATAATTTTAATGTGTAATACAAATATTAAATATTATTCCAGGCTCTGTGTAAAGGCCCACCCGTTTATGACTTTAGTTGATTTAAACAGCTCGCTTTTCAATGAACATATGAGATAACAAATACATATATGCATACACCAACAAATGCCAACTCAAACAAACAAACAAACTAACAATCAAACAAACATAATACGATATGTACACATACAAACGAACAAACAAACAAGCAAACAAACAAACAAACATAATACGATGTACATACATACGAACAAACAAACAAAAAAACAAACAAACAATCAAACAATCAAACAAATAAAGAAACAAACAAACATTTACATACATACAACAAAGACACCAACGGACATTCAAACAATAGGTAACACCTGCGTAGCAGAGCGACCTACACGAAGCACCGATTGAACACGTTGAAAAGTCTATCAGTCAAATCTAAAGCCCTATAAGTATAATGTCCTTTTCATATCGTCAACTGTTTTGCGTGTCACTTGATCGGCACCTCCGAAAGATCATCTTGAACAAAAGACAGGTATATAATATACGCCCGTCGATGAAGAGGTAAAGAAAAAAAAACTGACACACAATTAATGGCTTTATTGTGGCATGACTTTGCCTTTGTCAGGTGCTCCATAATATTTATAGACAGATAACGGCGATAAAATATAATACGGTGTTCTATGGTGAGAAAAGTCAACACTCGCTTATAGAGACCCCACTTGGGTTTGTTTGCAAACAACGCGTGTTTGTTCGGGATCTTATTGTTTTACGTGTCTTATCTGGTTTCAAAATTCTGATTTTGTTTTTTTGTCTCTTTATGTATATTCTTTATTTCTAATCTTTACAAAGTATAGTTACAGCACGAGCCAAGGTTGGTCACTGATAGAGAAAATAACATGACAAACAAAGCGACAAAAGGTGGATTATTATAGTAGACATGGAAGAGAGAAAGAAACTGAAACAAATGCAGTTGAAAAGGATGAGAAATAGAGACCGTTTTAGAATGACGTGCATGTTACGTAGATCATGTGGATGTGAGAACTTTTCTTTAGCAATCAGTTGGGAATGGCGGATATAAAATGATATAATTTACAAACATCAATTGCGTGATTGGTGATTGATTGATTGATTGATTGATTGATTGATTGATTGATTGATTGATTGATTGATTGATTGCTTGATTGATTGATTGCTTGATTGATTGATTGATTGATTGATTGATTGATTGATTGGTGGCTGGATTGACGGCCTAACTAATATCAATCGACAATCGATTCAAGCCAATGATTGCTTGATCGATGTATCGATTGAGTAGTCAATTTGAATCGATTGTTTCGGAAATAATTGAATGGAATTTAGGTATCGATCGAGTGTTTGATTGAAAGACCGATCTATTATTATTCGGGTACAGATTTATTGATTTTGATTTTTTGGGAGACTAGGTTACGCGAAGACAAGATTTCCTAATAAAAACTTCAGACTTGAGTAAAATAAGGAACATGACTTAGACGTTCACCCATTCTTAAATATATATACCCATACAAATTAAAGATTTAGCAAGTTACGGAAAGAAGACACAAAGCACATTTAGAACAATTTGCGATACCATTATACAGGTCATTGTGATAATGGGCGAGAGAGGTTTATGCCGAACTCTGCGACATTACGTAGCGTCTGCCGGAGACGTGATTTTGCATTCCAGATTACTTAACCTTGACTATCATTATCAGTTTAATGACAATGGTAAAACAAATTCCATCTCCATGTCACATGACTGAGTTATCTTTTATCTCTCTCTTTTTGTTGCTGCAAAAAAATAAATCAGTGTTTAATTTCAAAACACGTCCCGACGCGTCCAAAATAAGATATCATATACACAATGACAATTGTCGTATACTATCTATCAATAGAAATGACTTTTGATCCCGCCGTAGACAACACAGAACTGTGAAGAAATAATAAACCGCGATTCATCCACTGTGTGAATCTTCAACACCGAAATGAATTGAACCGTTAATTTACCGTAAATCTGGGCAGCCACAAATCTGACTGTCAATATATCTTTCTCTTGTGAAAATAGTCAGATTTTTAATAGAATGAGCGCCTTGTCTATTTTCTCTTTAAACATGGAATATTTAGCCAGCTTCAGCTATTTTGGTACGAGGGTCCACAAAAATATAATTACGGAATAATTAGAGGTGCATACAAAAAGGCGAAAAGGTCTATTATTCAATAATAAGGCGTGTACATTACTTTATTAGAGATAATTGTTCGTTTGAGCGAAATAATGGACCTGTTGATGAGACAATTATCACAAAATTTGTTGAATACTTCGTTATTTTCAATTTCTATTTTTGTGGTTTAATACCAAATCTCAAGAATGCGAAGCTGCGCACACAAAGTTTATTATTTTGAAAAATGAATGAAGAATTTGTGGAAACTCCAATTAAATAAGACATCATTTATAAAAAGCGAAGGTGAAAAGGCCCATTATTCAATAATTATAGGGGTGTTGGTTTGTGTATTGGTATGACGCACGCATGTCTGTGAATAAGTCGGCCGTGTTAATGAGCCAATTATCGGGACGGTACGGTATACAATACATAAATACATACATACCGACCAAGGAGGTACTAGTAGTACATCCTTGTACTGACACAATATAATTATTGTCATAATGCAAACTGAAAAAAAAATCATGAAAACTATGACCTCGATTATATTCATACACCTTGTTTTATGAAAATATGTGTTGAAGTTTGTAAATAATGAAAGCTGTACAAAATACGCTCAAAATATTAAAGGTTGGTGTACGTTTTTGATAATATTTGAATTAGAAATGTCACTCAAACCACACACTACCAAAGTATAATTACATACATAATTACATAATTCTGCAATAAAATATATTTTGTGCCATGATGTCATTGTCTGTAAATGATATGAGGTGTTTGTATTAGATTGAAATCCGGGTTGTGGTGAAAACATCTTCAGACATGTCTATCTTCGTTTATTATTCGTTTACCTATAAGGTTCTTGATAATGTTTTTGTTAATTAGGTGCTCTCGATTCAAGCTGTGCTTTCAGAGATGTTCACCTCCAATTATATTGTTGCACATTTTGTTAATGTATGTTATTGAAAATATTTGGAAATAAATGTTATATTGAACTTGAACTTGAACTGATTTACCTATGTTTAATATATAATAATTGTAATATCTTATTTGTTGGCACTAAATATATACTGTATTATAAAGAGATGAAAGAAACAAGTAAATTATTTTCCATATCAGACAAACATGTTCGAACATGCTTTAATCATTATACAGTTTGAGCGTTGTCTATACATACTACGACTGTGTGGACAGCATGGCAAATAAAATTGCATTCGATCCTCCTCCAAAATCAACAATGCGCGATAAGTTACGACACAAAGGGCAAAATAACCCGCAACCGAACTGAGCAAACTGTCAATTTTAATAATCATCTTTTGGCCGCCCGTAGATACTTCGCATGTCACTCGGTGGCTCATACTTTTTGCCCCATTTTTGCCAATTCCAAACAAAATATGGGCAAATGCCAGATCTGGGACCCGTTGCAGAAAGAGTTGCAATCGATGGCAAAGTTGTAATTAATTGCAAGTTAAAAAAATATGCACGTTTGAACGGTTGAACCAATCACATTTGCCCATTTAGTCACATGAGCTGACTTGCCATTCATTGCATCTTTACAATCGATTGCGATTCTTTCAATTATACTATTTTCTATCTAGACGGCTATTTCGTAGTCAACGAATGTTGTATAGATAATGTACATGAATAAAATAAAATCAACAATTTAGGTATAATATTGTGATCAAATTAATCCTAACTAAATTGTATTTTAACAAAAATAAACGATCATATAGCCTCCAGATGTACTTTTACTGTATTTTTACTTTGACAAGTACAGAAAATACATACGCACAAAATCTCGAAACCACTCACGTATATATATAATTATATTTCCAAAGAGATATGTTTACTTCTGCTGTTTATCGATGATTTGATATCATTTGTGTCCTCCTTTTTCTTTTGGCCAAGAGGTGTCGCTCTTCAAATCTTTTCGCCGCGTGTTACGATCGATTGGAATCGCACACATGATCTGTACGTAGCTGAATATTGATTTATCGTTATTACACGTACACATATTTACTGAAATAGAATTAATAGGGTCCTTATCAACAACCATTATTTATCTAACATTGATTTTAACAAGTAACAGCACAACAGACTGTTTAGTGTAATCCTCACACAATATAAATTACTATATTGTTATCGATTATAGTATTTGAATTATTATTTGTCGCGTAGTGTTCACTTGTATAGAATAAAACCAAAAGTAAAGTCGCGCCGATTCAGATCAGATAACAAAATTCAACTGTCTACTAAATTTGATTCAAATTTCGTAACTTTAAGGAGACACTCGGGACTTGCCAGCTACGTAGGGTTTCCTTGCCCTTTAACTTCTAACCACGTGACGCCGCTTAGCCAATTTACGTCACAGCAGAAAGCGCTCAATTCGGTCGTGAGAACAAAATTAGCAAAAACAGGGCGCGTTCGTCGTTGTTTTGAGTAATTTGTTCTCTTACGGTGCTGCATTTCAACAAATTATTGCCCCGTAGGTGATGCTGAGATTATGGAGTCGAATTCTCATCGTGTCCTCCTGTACCAAGCACTTGTTTCAAACACATTTTAAGACTAAAATAACTAAATTATTACTTATATCGATCGTGAAAATAATTTAATGTGATTTTAATTTTTATTTTAATTTTTAATTTTTATTTTAATGACTACGGTTATATAAATATTGATTATAACAAAATCATAATGACAGTATTATTACAATTTGCACGAAATTACTGAAATTAAATTGTAGTATAGTAGTAGGCGTGGTAGTATATAGTTTGAGTTGTTATTATTGTCTTGCTGCTGTTGTTGTTGTTGATGCTGTTATTGTTGTTGTTGTCGCTGTCAAAATACAAATACTATGTCAAGAAAAATTGTTAAATTATCACATGCAGGAAATATTGTCACACGTTTAACAAATAATCCAAATTATATTGTTGTTAGGTTTCCGTGATTTTTTTAGCAGTTCCCACGATTGTCATGTACATGTGGCTTTAACACGAAATTCATAAAACAAAAGGCTCAATCTAAAAACATAATGAGGTTTGAAGGCTATGCGAATAATGCGTCCCATTACAATTTTATGTCGGTAATTTAATAATTAGATTCATACAGAAATTTCTTTGTAATTTCTATATCCCATAACAAAGTGATGAGAAGTAGAACGCACGCTTAATGTCAAATTATATTTCCAACCAGCGCTAATTCCACGCCCGCTGGTAAGATGCATTTGGAGTTACCCCACTGGTTGACTTGAAGGCCCAGTCACATATGCCCGGATATCGTTAACGGATGCCCGACGAATAGGACATTTGCGAAATCAAATTATCCGGCGGTGAAAGTCGTTTCCATTGCTTCATGCACTAAACTTTCCGCCGGATAGAACAACGAACATCGCTTGACAAGGAACGGTCAAGAAACGCATACGAACGGAGACGGAGACGGATTGAAAATGTTACTCTCCGTCGGGCATCCGTTTACGTTATCCGGTGATATGCCTTAAGAAGGAGTTACCCAACTGGTGAAGAATAACCAGGCCCATTAAAGGGATCTAGTAACTTTGTTGGCAACTTCGCAAGTGCAGAAAGTGATGAATGGTTTGTATAATGTGTATTTTTTTAAAAATCTGATATGTCCTCTGAGCATTGTATGAAACAGTCATTTTAAATTGATGTTAATTATGGCCGAGTATAATGAGCGAAAATGCGAAGTGATATTCGCCTTCAATACTCATTGCACTGACTTTGTACACCGTTATAAGAGAAAAGCTCGATGTCTCATACAGTTGTGTAGATTTGGACAATGCTTCATTCTTTTCTCTTCTTTTGCGCCTAATGCATCATTTTAGACTTAAGAATAATGATTATATACTGTTTCCAAACCAATGTACAATAAATCGTTGCATGAATTTGCATTAAGTAATTTAGCCTTTTGTTTTGAGCTTTGAAAGGCAGGACCTTTGATGATTGGCCCCTTCCCTCTCCAAAGCGTATGTCCAGCTAGTCATCGTTATGGGTCATTTCTCAGAGTTGACTGTAAACCCCCAACAAAATTGGGGGGGGGGGGGGGCATACGCACACAAAGCACCCCCTGGCTACGGGCCTGCACAGTATAGCACCACGTACCTGCAAAGAGAACATCACAGCTACGCACAATCAACCTTCTGTAGTTGGTTATCACGTACTCTATTATCACTGGCACAGCACTGTCCTCTCCAGGACAGCACCGAATGGCGCTTTTTTAAGAAGGATATTCACATCGAGTATCAGGTATCAAATTACTAACACCCACTACACGTCTGCGGATCATGAGCATTAACTTCCCAAACTGGAAAATCTCCATCGCAGTGTGAAAGTGAAAGTTTCTAAAAAATGCGTCAAGGTATAGCATCATTAAATTGGGTCCTGAGGTCGTGTGAAATATGTTAGAAAACTGGCATGCGAAACAGCGGTACTAGTCCAACAAAAAAATGAAACAGAAAGCAGGCCCAAAGCCAGAATTGTTCAAGGGGGAACGTAATTTACAAAAACGGGACCGAGACCGAACGTGGCCAAGACCGTGTCCGTCGCAAAAAAAATGTTTGAGGCCGAGACCACTGTTGTGTAAGTGGGGGGGGGGGGGGGGGGGGGGGGGGCGAGACCACTGGTTTAGGTGGTCGAGACCGATAAAAAGTGCACCCCCTCGCTACGGGCCTGGAAAGGGATGTTTTATTTGTTTGAGAAAACAAGTCCTAAATGATTAGCCCGTCGATGTCCGTGTCCGATATAACTCGGGTCTGTGTCTACATGGTCTATGCAAAATGCGTGGACTTTGGACATAATTATACCCTTAATCAAATCGTATGAAAATACAGGGCCATTCGAGCATGGCTTCCAGAATGATATCACCACTCCGTTTTATATATACCTCCTTTCTATCATTTTCCTTACTTTTTATTCTGTATTTTACACACTTCCAGAAAAAGGCAAAAAAACCCACCATCACTATCTTCTCAAAGTTTCCAGTCCACTGGGATAACATACATACACTCTTCTGGACAGTCATTATAGTTTTATCCACACCTCCTCCCAAAGTTTCCAGTCAATAAAATGGATACGAGATAATCCACCAGGATTACAATTATCAATTAACAAATACACCCTTTTTCTCTCAATATTCTCCCAAACGACGAATTACGCTCGTTAGAGTCTTATCCGCACCTCCACCTCAAAACAAATCTTCGGTCCAATAAAATGGATACCCGATTATCCAACTGAACTGGAAAATGGATTATCCATATTAAAGTTCACCCTGTATTCTCAATATTTCTCTCAAAAGTCGAACTATTTTATATAAACAGATATAGATAAGGAGGACTCATCATTATATCGTGTATCGATCTCTTTATACCTGCCGCCTCTGTCAAGCTTATATCATGAGCGGAGATAAATTACAATCTAATAGTAATAGATTCGTAAGGTGTGAAATACCGTGGTAATCTGGCGACTCTGTGGCGTCAGTTTAGAAATGGTAGAGGTTACTGGCGTCTCTTTCATTGTATTTATACGATACTATATCTAGTAATACATTCTTTGGCTCCAATTTGGCTCCTCTGCTTCGTGGGTGACCCAAATATTCACGATGATGGGCAACAGAAATTATGAATGGAGTTTTCAGAGATTAAAGGGATCTAGTAACTTTGTTGACATGTGCAAAAAGTGATGAATGGTTGATACAATGTATATTGTTGTTATCTGATATGTCCACTTGGTGTTGTGTGAAAATTTCAAGTTAAATGGACATTATGGCCGATTAATGAGCAAAAATGCAAAGTGATATTCACTAACTCATTACACTCACTTTGTATATTATGGTTTCGACGATGAGGACGATCCAGTGGATAACTTAACATCTGAACACTTCAATCATAAATATCTTTTTAACGAAAGGGAAATTTGAAAAACCGAAACATGTCCCATGCTTTCAGTGTTAATAAGAATACAACAAGGTATGAGGGAACCGCTAGAATTCCAATTGAATTTTGAGGATTTGGACAATGTTACTAAGTCCCTTTAATTATAAACAATACGCTTTCTATAGCTAATTTATTGCACAGAACTGACAGAAGCCTATCGTCAGTAGGCCTATACGATTGTTGAATTAATTTTCCGCGTAAAACCTTACGTAGTTCCACAACTCTCTTGCCGTGTTGGGTGATGAACAAACAAGAAAAACGCGATCAAGCTTTCATCACACGAATTCTGCAGATTTACCATTACTGGTTTAAACATAGTTCAAAATCTCAGTATATTTTTCAAAAGGGTTCCGCTACTGCATGGTTAAGATTATTGTTATTCTTTGTTTTTCCACAACAAATATTGTTATCTTTTTATATCAGCTCTATTAATTTATCAACACTGCAGAAGTTATTTGGCATCAACTTTTTGATCTGTTAGATTAAGATGTGTTGTTGGATATACTTTGCTAATCTGCACCGGAAGTCGCCTAATCCCATCATCCCCTTGCAACCAATAGTCCTATGCTCAACGCATGTTTTGACGTAAAGTCCTAATTCAATAACTTTAAGGCTTCTTTAAATTATGGTGGGGAAAGTGTGCTGCGAATATCGACTTCATTTTACAAGTTCAAATGATGGCACCATATTTTAGAGTAACTATGGCACATTACCCTTTGGTCTTGGCTGAAACGTTGACCCCCTCTTAATGATAATGGATCAGTCCGAGAAAGAATTGGCCAATCAGAATTCGACATTCCCCGCACACCTGGACGTAACTTTGTGTGATTAGGTTACGTTGGACCTATGAGTGCCACGGTAGTATTCTATTTCGTATAATCGTGTTCTCGTGAATCATATTTCATTTATCATCATCATGTTTGTATTCATCTTTCTCTCCTCCACACTCCCACAAAAACGCTTCGTGTTTTTTGTCCCTCATAATCCACTCCCCTTCTCTCTTTCGCTCTCTCTTTTAATATATTATTCTATTTTCTCTGGCTCTCTTTCTGAACCATTATTTCATTTTTTTTGTTTTAGCATGTCGTATACAAAAATGTCTTCTTATGATTAATTATTAATCATTTCCGCTCCAAAATGTCCACAAGGCTATGATAAGTTGTTTAGTATTCCTTTTATGCTTTTCACTTCTCTATCACCCCCCCTTCACCCCCATTTTCCTACCCACCTCTCCCTCTCTTTCCCCATCTCTTCCCCTCTCTCCCTCTTTATATCCCCCTTCCACGCCATTCTTTCAACATGCGTGGGGAACAATGCGCTCGCAAAGTAGCAAAGGTGAATCGCTCGGTATTATTATATTGCATGCCTACACATCCATCGGTCTATCTTTTCTCTCTCTTTTCTCTTCCCTTTTCGGAGGTTATTGTTTATGGAAAAGCACCTCATTTTTTGGTGGCTTTTATCTGGCGGGAGAGTGTAGGAATTTCGGAGTGTGGGAACAGGTAACGAGGTGATTTCACACGCGTGGCATGAGGCTGAAGTCAACAAGCATGCATGCACGGAGAGAAAGAGAAGGAGAAAGATACATACGAATGGGAATGTGAATTTATAGAATAAGAGGTGTATAAAAAGAAAAACATACCTGTATGATTTATTAGACAAAAAGAGAGAGAAAGAGAAAGAATTTGAGTAAGCTAAAAACTAGGAATGATATAGACTACAGTGCAAAAAGAGAAAGAGAGATAAAGTAATAATTGAATACAAAATTTATAAAAAAAGAGAAATTGATATGATATATAATATAGAAATAAACAAAATTGGATATTACGAATAGAGGGAGAAAGAAGAAGAAAGAGGAGGAGAGAGAGGGGGATGGATAGATGATAAGTGGAATATGTTAAAGTAGGAATAACAAGACATGTGAATGCAAGAAAGATTTATAAGGGGGTGAGTATGAAAACAAAACAAAAACAGGATATGAAAAGGGTGAATATTATAACAGTTATACAAACTGATATAAATGATGTTCCTTTAATAATTAACAACTTTAAAGAAGAAAAACAAGAATTTGGCAAAATTATTTGAATAAAGGAGACAGAAATGTCCCCAAGAGGATGGCAAAGAATAACATCGCCGATTTATTTTTAAACAAAATATGAATGAAAGATAGAGATACAACGGAGATACAAACATCCCATTACTTATTTGTTCGTGATTATATTTCGATTTTCATTTCCCATTCCCATACACACGACCGTGGGAAAAAAGACCGTCCCATCGGAACGAAAAGAATAAAACAACACAAAAATGACGGTGATTTCAAAACAAAAATGATTTCCCAGGCTCAGGCTTCGCTGGATAATAATGCGGCACGCCATTATGACCATTGTCAAAAACACAAAGAAAGAGTGATAATAAAGCCCACGATCGATTCGTAATTAGCATTATTATATACACACGTGATTATACATATATATTGGACAATTGAATATTTGACAATTCGTAAACTTTTTTCTTTCAAAATGGGTGTGGACTGAATTTATAATTCAAATGTAATTCCTGATTTTGACAGTTAAATTGATTCGTCTTCGTCGAATAAGCATCACACTTCCTCCGCTAGAAGAAAGCTAAGTTTGAAACTAGATAATATTGAAGACCTTTACTTGTTTTCAACCCAAGTTTCCTTTTTCATCTCAGGGACATCTTTAAAATAAATCAACAAAATACTTGAGAAGTACATTGCACTGCAGTTGGAATGTCAATTGGAATGTCTTGGCGGATTTACATAACGTATATTTCTCGCGTGTAAATTGTACATTTCTTTACATAACAAGGGTAAACTGACATAACTCAAGGTTCTGACGAGATCAAATATTTACAAGCAAGCTGAAATATCTACAAGCGCAGGAATTTACGCGAGTGTGTTAACTCTTATGGCGCCGAAGTAGCGGATTTGAGCCACTTCTTACACACACATTTCTATTGGTACAAGTGAAGAGTTAACGCGAACGATGACGAAGGAGGATACTGAAACAAGAGTAAGTATAACGTTCCTAGCATCGAACCTAAGTGCTTTAAGAAAGGAAAGAAAAGATATTTTATGATGACTTCCAGAAGAACTCTTCAAGTTCCGTTAAATATGTGGCATAGCCAAGCAAATTGGGACAGTTCCAAGAAGATGAGCGTTGCCTAATTATTGCCGTTTCCCAACTCTAAGGTCATCACCATCCTTATCATCGCTGTCATCTTTATCAGCAGCAGAAACATCACTCACCACTATCATCATCATCATCAGCAGCAGCACCAATATCATCATCATCATCATCATCATCATCATCATCATCACCATCATCACCATCATCACCATCACCATAATCCTAATCATCAGAAGCAGCAGCACTAACATCATCATCATCACCATCATCATCCACATCATTATCACCACCAGTATCATCATGATCCCCGTTATCATCATTATTACCATCATCATCATCATCATCTTCATCATCATTAATTATCATTAACTTCTTAACGTGGCGTTGTAGAGCGCAGAGATTGCACCTAATAGACTACAGCTTCGTAGCACCATGTTTTCCTCAATCTCTTGACACTCATCACATCGTTAGTCCATTGACATAAACAATTCCAATTTCTCTGATTAGTAAATATATCGTTTTATGGTTAAAAACTATATGGTTGTATTTGTTTGTTTCTTTTTAATGATATAATGGTATAACATTTGGCATAAATGGATAATACCGCATTGCACTGAGAATATTTCTCCCTATTTTTTTTAGCAAGACGATGCACTTTTTCAAAGCAGTGTATTAGCAGTAAGAAAGGTCAAAAGTTTGGTTTTGATGATATATTTACTCTTTTTTTTATCAAAAAGCAGAATACAAGATGCCATCTATTATTACTAAATTCGTGAGAATTAGTCTAAAAAGTCAAAACATCTTTTGAAAGCTTCACACACCGTGCACACAGGTGAATTAATTTCAAACCACAAATTAAGTCACGGTTGTGCGAGTTCTGGTTTGGGTAAAGGGCTAAGGTAAATCTGATTACAATCTTTTGTTATCATTTCCATTTTTATTTCAAAATATTTTGAGTATGCAGGTCAGTTTATCTGATCAAATTAATAATGTTGTGATGAGTTCTGGTATTCGTTTGAAGTTTTGATAAGAACAAATATAATTATACAATTATGAGGGGTGATATGTATAACATTATTAATAATCATAGATTGGAACTAACGTAAATAATTCGAGTTTTGTCAATACCTGAATATTGTTCGTCTTTATATTTGTCTTCGTTATGGTGGAAATAAATAGATAATGTTGAATTGATAAATTTGTGAACAAATTCCTTATTATACAGTATACAGAGATAATATCTAATTAAATTGAACTGTAAACAAGTATACGTATTTCAATTCATTATTTTATGATATCATTTATTGAAATATAAAGTAGATAGCATCTGATTTAATTGAATTGAATTGTAAATAAAATTTCAAACGAATTTCATTTCCATAATTGTGAAGTCCTTTTTAATACTATGTATGATTGTAGAAATAGGGCGTAAGGACGGATGGGTCAAAAGAGGGTCTGAAACTCTGAACTATTACATTTACGAAATAAAACGCAAAAAACGGCCTGTAATCCAATCAAAAGCGTATCTGAATTTTAAGATTTCAAAACGTTCTTTCTGAACGTCAAACGAGTGTTTATTATTTTAAAACCACAAATTATAGCACGGTTGCGCGATTTTCCCTTGTGGCGGATATATAGGACTAGATAACATAATAAGGCAGTTTTATAATAATAATTTATTTGTTTTCTGAAGGTTGCTCGTAAAAAGTCAGTACAAAGATATAATTATATCTTGAATAAATTGATCAATCAATAGAAATATTATAAATAATATGATTCATACTTGATACAGGCTAATTAAATTGTGTATTTAAATGGACATTTAGAAGCAATTTGCGCGGTTTAACTTTTTACTTTTTTAAATACAGTCGTTACCTGTGGAATAATAGATCAATTAGGGTATTATAGACCGTAACAACATTTAAAACTAAATTTATAGAAAAATAAAACCAAAATAAAGCATGCCAAATAGATCACATAGTCACACACACACACACATACATACACACATGTAATAAACCATAATAAACATTAGAACCCGTTTTCAGCATTAGTTGGGTTTTTTACAAATTAAGAATTGTGTACCGTGGAACTCACAGTAAATGTATATGAATTTGAATTACTTACCATATTATTATCTGTTTATGAGTTACCGGATTTGTGGTGCGCAAACTCTAACAGTACCTTTAATACTGTACCGCTATATTGTACCCCGCACTGTGATTTTCAGAATCGATTGTAAATTGTTCAATTGCATCCATGCTTGAAATGAGAAGGGGGTTCCTATTCATTCGGACTCGAGTCCCTATAAATGATATTTTCGTCACGGTATAATTGGCACGGAAAAATTGGTACCGCCATTTTTAACCCCGAGGCCCGCCAAACTGCGGAAATTGCCCCCCATTGAAACCGATGGATAATAATTATACGGCTTTGATAAGCATACCGTACTTATAATTATCATGTGTATGGGAATTTATGATGAAATTTCATCCTATTAATATAATTATTTCATTAACTTTCTTGCACATGGAATTGGGGTATAGTAATGGAGTTTTTCGTACCGTAGTTGGTAAACGCAATATTGACGATAAACACAACAATATAAACCCGTACCATTTTACTACATCCACACCAATGCAACTCCTTACTTCACGCATATACAAAAAACAACGACTAACGCCAATAGTCGCAGTTTTGGTGGTTTATTGTTTCGATAGAGCAACAAGTGCCATCATAATAAAGATTCCGTACAAGGAATGTGGAAATAAGTTCATAAAACAAATCGGTGCAATAATCACAATTATTAAGTGGTAAACAAATAAAACTATATTTGCCAATTATCAAATTAATGGAAAATAATGAATGTCCACTGAGTCGTATGTGTGAACATTCCACGGGGAATGAATTTCATATGACCGAGTAATGGGCAAAATGGAGAGTGATATTTGCTAACTCAATGCAGTAAACTTGCCCGCAGTTCAAAGTATCCCATGCAGACTTTCAAATCCGAACACCTCAACCTTAAAGGGATAGTTGAGTTCCGGTAAAGAGAGTACACTTTTGGTAACCAAAACCTGCACCATTACATTACAAGCTCATTGTTATAACTCTACCATGCTCGAAAGGAATACAAAATTACAAATGACTAAGTAAAAAGCCTGTTAGCATTAAAAAAGAGCCGTTCAAACTCAAGAGGGCGCTCTGTAAACACCCATCGGTTTCTACCATTTTAAGTAAGATATTGTACATGTGATGTTTTGTTGAAATAGTGATTAGATAGAGAGATAACCAACAACTATGTAAACACTTCTTTTGTAAATTTTTGAAAAGTGGAAGCATTTTTAACGGCTGGTTCAAAATTATCGAATAATTGTGGGGCCCCACAATTATTACAAATGGTTATGTTTATGGATATTTCAAGCATTTCTTAACCGATTTTGATCAAATAAAGTTTATTCTGTCATTAAAATTGTATGCTCTTTCGAATTTGACACTCAGTTTTTCATTATCTCAAAAATCAAAAAAATTTGTAGCGCCCTCTATACCAAAACTCAACTATCCCTTTAAATAACTTTATAACCAAAGAGAAACTCGGAAAACCTAAATTGGTTCCATGCTTCTATTGGCAATATAAATACAACTAGGTATGTGAGAACCGCTAGACTTCTAAGTAAGTTTTGTTGATTTTGACAATGTTACTGGGTCCCTTTAAAGGGATCTAGTAACTTTGTTGACATGTGCAATAAGTGATGAAGGGTTGATGCATTTGTATATTGTTGTTATCTCATATGTCCACAGGGTATTGTGTGAAAATTTCAAGTCAAATGGACATTGCATGGCTAAGTAATGAGCGAAAATGCAAAGTGATATTCACTAACTCACTGCACTCACTTTGGAGTTTTTCTTATCTGAATACTTCAATCATACATATCTTTGTAACGAAAGGGAAATTTGAAAAACCGAGGATTTTTGAGGATTTGGACAATGTTACTAAGTCCCTTTAATATTTTAACGTCAATTATTGTTTTGTTTCAGTCGTCGAAGCCGATGATGGAGAAGCGACGACGGGCTCGCATCAACAACAGCCTGCTGCAGCTCAAGAATCTCGTGCTCGACGCGCTCAACAAGAACGTGAGTATGACGTCATTGCGATACAATTCTGATGTCGTTCCTCTTGTATTTTAGAACAGTGTAATTATATATGCCTGAATATGCCTCAGATTATTCATCAGAATAAACTATTTATTCATTAAATTATGGAAATAAAAACAAATAGACTGCTCCATCTTGAAAATCTCGTAATTTAAGTATTTCTTTGCTCCTTTAAATGTATGATATAACGTCATTGTGATATAATTATTCAACCATAATTCCCATACCTCTTTTAGCCTACCATATACATGTAATTGATAAGAATGGTAATAAATGCTCCATTCATATTTCTAAATATTCAGTTATGTTCTCAATAAAATATTGAAAATAGCTAATTGCTCCATCGTAAGAATCTCCTGCTCAATACGCTCAACACAATTGTTTGAATATTAGACACGTTTATTCTATGACCTGACCATCATGACAATGAACATACTGGATTGAGACAAAAATGACATTGGACCTCAAGAAAAAAAGTCCGACTTGAGATCGCCCATGTTTTGAGACGTGTAAGATTTTCTATGGTCCGCGACTCTTTGACATAAACGTTAAATGGCAGACATGAATTGAATGTCTGTCAACCCAAATTTCACATTGAAATGGTACACATTCATTGCATTTTCACAAGGTCCTGTCGACGCATTTTGAGAATAAAGCATGTTCCTTCTATTGTCCACAAACTGTTGAATAAATGTTTGGCATTTCAGTAATGGGGTTTGTCATGTTTGACGTCCAAATCTAGACTGCCAAGAAACTGCATTTATCGTCACCTCCTTTTTAAAAAAATAGAACAAACCTACACCCAAAATACCTTTGTTAAAAATATCAACTTTTCTCAGTGACCCTGCTCCAATTACAGATTTGTATAGCTGATTCTCACGGCCTTCCTAGCTTCCAGCCAGGATTAAACATGATTATATTCAAAGCCAATTTAGAGCGCTTACAATTCTCCCTTATAAAGCTTATTATCTTAATTTTGTATATCATATTAAAAAGGTCATACTTCTGTAACTGTTCAAAAGTGTTGGAAAGGTCATTAGTGTTGATATCAATCGCAGGACTCTATTATCTACTCATCTAAACTGATAGGGATCGCACCTCTTCGAAAGAGCTTTTGACGCCTGCGAAGCGTTACACCTTGGATTAAACCCACCGCCGCCTAGCCTAGTGGCGTAGTCATGTTTAAACCAGAAATGAGGGATGAGGGATGGGGGAAGGTTTCCCATGACATTTGACAGTATAGGTTCATTATTTTCTACTTTATGTCCTAAGGAATAAAGGACGGGGCAATAAAAGGGGGTGTGTGCTACTTAGCCCCCACCCCCCCCCCCCCCCCCTCTCCCTCGTCCCATCCCCTTAGCCATTGGCTAAGTATCGTACGCCACTGACGGTGTTGCCCATGTAGGCGTGTGAAGATTGCCATCACTGACAGAATATCAACATCTGATCTATAATCCCGGGATTATTTCAGGCCCTTTTTGTCGATTCACCGAGACTTAACCACCAAATACAAAACGTATAAATAACATGTTTTCATTAAAAAATGCAACGCACATTGCACCCATTACGATTCGAACAAAGGGTGAAACGGAGGATAAACTAAATGCTTAAGAGAAAGAATGGCTAGGTATCCATTCGTGACACCGCAGGTAAAATTGGGTCGTGGGAAAGGGTATCCTACTCGTGAGCACTATCGACGATGTGTGACTCAATGAACCAAGGGGTGTCATTACGGGGATTTGGGGGGCAATTCGTCACCCCCATGTGGGACTCATTTCCCCCCACTTCCATCCCTTATGAAATCTTCATCACTTCAATTTCAATATATCAACCCAGTGGGAGCATTCTGATATGAATGAAAAAGTTAAAAGACACAATACAAAAATTTAAAAAATAAAATTATATATTTGTGTGACACTTTGCCCCCCATAGGACATTATGTCCCTACTTTGTTCCACAATTCATCCACGTTGCCCTCCTGCAGAGAAATAATGAGTTATGAAAAGCATCATATCATTTTATATTGGACGCAGACTGTCCCTCCCAAACGGGATCAGTAGACGATAGACCTATATTTTGTCATCCACCCAGACGCTGCTCATACACCTGCGGAGAAAGAATACATAAGTAAATACTTTTCCTCGTAAAGAGAGAAGGAAAAGAAAAACAAAATAATATTTTAAAAGAGGATCGCGATATGGTAGATCATAATACAGGTGTATTAGCTCAGGTGATATTAAGAATATTGTAGATAATGACGTAGGCAGAATCATTCCGTACCGAGGGTGGGAGCGGGGAGGGGGTGAATTCCACTGGCAAGGGAAAACCAGTGCCATCAATATATAGATTTATTGATTTTTCTACCTTTTTTATATTGCAATTCGGCCACAGGTTGTGGGAAGAATTGATAAAATGAAAGAGAGAGAGAGAGAAAGAGGGCGGACCATTCATTCTGGCACCCACTTAGTTACACCTTTCGGTGTTTAAGGATGACAGATCAAGCATGAAAATTGTAAACAGGCAGCCATTTATCCTGTAATAAAACTGAAAACAAATTATTGTTGGCTTTACACCTCTTTCACACGCCCTCTGTGATCTTTATAACACATGTTTACATAGGAGGTTAGCCGCGGTACTCCCAAATTATCGAGAGAAAAATATAATTACTTGATCATAGTCGAATTTAGAATTTACCTAACAAACCTTAAAGGGATAGTTGAGTTTTGGTATAGAGGGCGCTACACAAAATAATTTTTATGTGAGATAATGAAAAACTGAGTGTAAAATTTGAAAGCGCATAATATTTTAGTGACAGAATAAACTTTATTTGATCAAAATCGGTTCAGAAATGGCTGAAATATCCATAAACATAGCAATTTGTAATAATTGTGGAGTCCCACAAGTATTCAATAATTTTGAACCAGCCGTTAAAAAAATGTAAAAAATGCTTCCTCTTTTCACAAATTTACAAAAGAGGTTTTTAAATAGTTGTTGATTATCTCTCTATCTAATCACTATTACAACAAAACATCACATGCGCAATATTTTTGTTTAAATTGTTGAAACCGATGAGTTTTTAGAGAGCGCCCTCTTGAATTTTAATGGCTCTTTTTGAATGATAACAAGCTTTTTACTTAGTCATTTGTAATTTTGTATTCCTTTCAAGCATGGTGGAGTTATAACTATTAGTTTGTAATGTTATGGTGCAGGTTTTAGTTACTAAAATTTAGTTTTACCAAAACTGTATTCTCTTTACCAAAACTCAACTATCCCTTTAAAGCATGACTAACGCCCCAAGGTATTTCACACCTGAACTGTTTGTATGAAAAAGTTAACAGATTATTATGCTTTAATGCATTCATATGCTCATTCAGTACTACATGTATTAACTTTTTTTCTTTTTCTAAACAACAATTTTATTTCCATTTGGTTTATAATGTTGTATTTTTATTTTTTGTTTATATCGGCAGAATCCACGATACTCTAAGCTGGAGAAGGCCGATATTCTTGAGATGACGGTGCGATACCTGCGATCGATACACCGACATCAGCTATCGGGTGAGCATTGGTAAAGGAAATCGGAATAAAAGTTCATAAACTCGAAGCGTTTGCTAAAAGTATATATGTGTGACCTGCCTCACCGATAGAAATTATATTCTGTTTTCGGAATATATCAATAATCAGAGCAAGATATTCTTTCACGCTATAAGCCAATGCCTATTAGTCATATGTGAGATTTAAACTAATAACTAGGCTGTTTGACCATGGCTAATTCCTTAATCGTACCCTAGACTTAAAGTTATATTTGAAAACTGAACTACCAAAATGCCTCTGATTATAGGACGTATATCATGTATGTCATTCAATAACTGGATATAGTGAAATGTCTTTATTATAATCAATATTCCACCAAATTTTTGAAAGCGTACGATTCTATTTTCTGTTTTTACAGGAGGAGGCCTGCACAGAAATCCCATGAGATTTAATCACTATCGAACGGGCTACGCGCAGTGCATGAATGAGGTCACCAGCTACCTTGGTGCAACAGTCCCTAACATAAATAACAATCACGGCACAAAACGCCCTCTTACGCGCCCCGAGATCCCACGTGACGTCATCAACCAATGCGCGTCGGCGGACGGACAGGTTCGCGCGCAGCTCGTGAACCACCTTGTAGCGCGTTACCATGACTACAACCACGACGGTTCAGGGCTGGACGGGGGCAAGATGGAAGTGATGTACGGGCATGAGGCTGACGTACGCCAGCCATTCGCACCAGCAGTAATGGCAAGTGTTGATGGAGTCCACTACGTCCCACACGCCAGAGCTGACGGAATCCATTATATCCCAGAGCTGCATGGCAATCGGGCATCCGAACTTGCACAAAATTTCCAGTCGTCACAGTCGACAACCGGGAGGAAGGACACTACTATGATGGAAATGCCAGCTTCGAGCGCCCCTCCGTCGCTGCATAGTCGTGCACAAGAGCTGACAGGGGGAGAAGTACCCCTTGAGTCAGGGGTTTATCCCCCTGCAGCAGGCCCTCCATACGTTTCCCCGATGACAGGGCGTGAGATCAGGCTTCTCCTCCCGCACCACCTCCTCCAGTCGGGCCACGTCCCCACCCACCTGATCCCCGTGTACACAACGGGGACCCGTCCTCAAGTCGTCTCACAGGTTCCTACCGAATCTTCAGCATCAGCGCTATCAGCAGGGTTCCATCTTGAATCGCCACCAGCGCCCGCGATGTCGTCTCCCGAGAATGATCCTCTAGATGATCAGGAGCACGCGATCAGCGACATCAGACGCGACGCAGAGATATCGTCTGCTGATGAGTACCGTATGGACTCACAACCGTCACCTAAATGCTTTAGCGAACCGATGTCCCCGTCCACTTCGCCTGACATTAACGCATCACCCTCACCGCCACCATATCATATTGTATCGACACCCGCACTCCAAAGGCCACCACCCCATTTACCTGTTACTTCATCACAACAGCAACAGATACCACAGTTATTTCCAACACCACCGAGGGAATCACAGAAGCGTAATCGGTCAGAACATCAACAACAAGGTGGCTACCCCGCAGTTCCTACTGCTGCTTCCACTCGAGTTGCAATTGCTCTCCCTTTCTCAAATCATGCTGAGGCAAAACCCGATCAGGAGGATCGGGAAAACCAATCCGCAATACCATTTCGAGGGATGACATCGTTGCCACGGTATTCGGCGTACGCGTCTCCCCCTTCACCATCCCACTCGAAAACAACCACGCCTTCCAATTCAAAAGCTGCCACCTCATTGCATTCCCATTCCCAAACTACTTTCCCTGTGGGTTCCCATTCCCGATCAACCGCGTCTGATTCGGATTCATCATCTTTACATTCTCATCCCAAAACAATCGTCACTTCCCATTCCCGGTCCGAAATAAGCTCCACTTCCCGTTCCGGTACGGAAACAGGCTATTCTATCAATCACTGTCCCGAAACAAGCACCTCTTCATATTCCCGTTCTCAGACAAGCAGCACCTCTGTTTCGAATTCCCGTAACGAAATAAATGTTCATTCCCATTCCCAGCATCCCAAAACAACCAGCTCTGTGCATGCTTCGCTTCGGTTGCCGAGGTGCACCCCTCCTCTAGAGGCAACGAGGGCCAACTACACCCTTTCTAGTGCTCCTGACGGGGAAGAAGGTTGCAATGTCAGTGTCGATCTTGATCCCATGTGGCGTCCTTGGTAATTAATCCCCCTAGCAACGAGACTACCCGGATGTAAACATTCATATGCAATCATTGCTTTTTCTTGTGTGCCCGGTAACTTGGAAACATGAAATTCCACTACACCCTGTATACTTGCTTGTTTGAAATAAACATCAATATAATAAAGGGGACCACCACACAAAGATCAACACGGGCTTATATGTTTTGGTTCCGCTGTTTGATATTAAATAGATGTTCAACACTTTGCAAAAGGTTGTGTCATTCTTAAACAATGAAATCAATCACCGAAACTTACGGAACCTAACATGGCCTTTGGTTCCGTAAGCGCGACACGTTTGTGAGTGCGCCAATTATAAACACGCGTACGTTTGGAAACAATAGAACCACGGGAGATGCATACTCCCTAGACAGTAGACAAGTCTTCTTTGCAGACCCGTGAACACATGCATACTTAAAGGGATCTAGTAACTTTGTTGACATGTGCAAAAAGCGATGAATGGTTGATGCAATGTATATTGTTGTTATCTCATATGTCCACAGGGTATTGTGTGAAAATTTCAAGTCAAATGGACATTGTATGGCCAAGTAATGAGCGAAAATGCAAAGTGATATTCAGTAACTCACTGCACTCACTTTGTACACGGAAGAAAAACTCGCCCGGAGTTTTTCTTATCTGAATACTTCAATCATACATATCTTTGTAACGAAAGGGAAATTTGAAAAACCGAAAACTGTCCCATGATTTTATTGTTAATACGAATACAACATGGTATAAGGGAACCGCTAGAATTAAAATTTTATTTTGAGGATTTGGGCAATGTTACTAAGTCTCTTTAAGTATAATTATGATGTGATGAATTATAAAATTATGTAATTTGTCTGGAAAGTGATATTTCTGAACTTATTGGTGGAATGGACTACTAAAACTATTATCTTTCATTTATAAGAACATTATTTTGGGTGTTGGTGCCCTTTAAAAAGTAAATTTGGTTAATTTTCATACTAGAGTAATTATAATAAAGACATGAAAGAAAATGAAAATCTATGTGCCAGTGCCAATGATGTTGTAAAGTATGTTGTATATAAATGAAGAATTTATCATATTCAGTACCACGAGAAGTTTCTTGAGTGTTTGAATGTGGAAAGTTGATGTACATTTTTGCTTCCATTGTTCAAATAATGTTTAGACATGTATTAAGTAAAATTTGTGCACCATCTTAAAAACGTCATGACTATATTGATACATGTATGATAATAACTGTGTGAACGTGGGTATACACATGATATTTTATATTCTTGACGTATTTGTATGCATATTATTTTAAGTTTTATATCAATATCTCATGAACTAAAATAGGCTATATTTCATTTTGTTAATTGTTTAGGGCTGTTTGCGTTTTCCAAAATAATTATTAAGGATAGTGTGAAATGTAAAATAGTTATATTCTATATATAATTTCTATGTAAACGCATTATCTAAAAAAGATGTGTATAATGGTCTTTCATCTTTCAGTTTTCTAACATATCTAAAGTAGAATTTAAAATATGAAGTGTAATAACTGATATATAAACATAATAAAGTATAGTTCATAAATTTGATATTTCAAATTGTCATTTTCCTATTTTTTACATTTTAAAAACTAATTGGTATATCTCAAAATATAAATATGTTCATAAGAGTTTTATCTTCTGTATAGAATACAATACATTCTGGAAAATTATCTCAACTCCCTGTAAAGATTTGTTCTTTAATTACATATATTTGTATTTCGTATGGTATGTGTGAGACACGCACAACATGCAGTTGTGTTTCCGTGTAAGTGAGTTTGTGTTTGTGTATGTATGTGTATGTGCGTGTCGGTGTGTGTGTGTGTGTGTGTGTGTGTTTGCGTATGTATGTGTATGTATGTCTATATGCGTGCGTGCATTTGTATGTGCGTGTCGGTGTGTATGTGTGGGTGTGTATGTGTGTATGTCTGTGCGTGAGTGTGAGGGTGATCGCACGATATACAGTATTGCATATCATGCATCCTTGCCATAAGGGAAGCTCTTGTGAAGGTAAACATTATAATGTACATCGTCTTTTAAGATTGTACATTACTACCAGCTCTATGTGTCAGTTTGCCTGTGTGTGTGTGTGTGTGTGTGTGTGTGTGTGTGTGTGTGTGTGTGTGTGTGTGTGTGTGTGTGTGTGTGTGTGTGTGTGTGCGTGTGTGTGTGCGTGTGTGTGTGTGTGTGTGTGTGTGTGTGTGTGTGTGTGTGTGTGTATCTTTGTGTCACTGTGTGTGTATGTTTCTGCGTATGTGCCTGAGTGACCGCATGGGTGAGCGTATGTGTGTTTTGCATGTTTTTTTTTAATTTTCTTAATACTTTGCAAGATCCTCATCCTATTATGTTTGCCCAGCTTGTGTAAATAGCAAGCGAATAGTGAGCTCATTAAAATACGACTCGGAAGGACAAATATGAAAGGGATTCTCCCGTGAAGGGAAACCTGTTGGGATTAAATCTATAATTGAATGTCAAACTTTCTGACATATTGAGGGATTTCCTATGATTAAAAACGTTCATTCATACCAGGATTATGTCGTTTGTTAAACCAAGAAAAATCATCATCTCGAGCTCGAAATGAATAGGAAAATGTATCCCTAAATAAGTGAAGCGCAATGAAAATACGCCTCGCTGATCTGAACATAAGTAATGGTATTACCCAAAGGAAAAGTGCTTTAGATGGGGTATTAGACAAATAAACAAATAAATAAAGTAAGACCGGCAATTATTCTGTCAGAAAAGTCTACTTGAGAAGGAGTGCATGGGATGCCGGATTTACAATCCCGCGAATCCTATACAATTTACAGACAGGCATAGGTTTAAAGGGATAGTTGAGTTTTGGTATAGAGGGCGCTACACACAAAAAATTTGTTGTGAGATAATGAAAAACTGAGTGTCAAATTCGAAAGAGCATACAATTTTAATGACAGAATAAACTTTATTTGATCTAAATCGGTTGAGAAATGGCTGAAATATCCATAAACATAACCATTTGTAATGAATGTGGGGCCCCACAAATATTCGACAATTTTGAACCAGCAGTTAATTGTTTTTTAAATGCTTCCTCTTTTCAAAAATTTACAAAGGAGGTTTTTAGATAGTTGTTGATTATCTAATCACTGTTTCAACAAAACATTAAATGCACAATATTTTATTTTAAATGGCTGAAACCGATGATTGAGAGCGCCCGCTTGAGTTTTAACGGCTCTTTTTTAATGATAGCAGGCTTTTTACTTAGTCATGTGTAATGTTGTATTCCTTTCGAGCATGGTGGAGTTAGAACTATTAGTTTGTAATGTAATGGTGCAGGTCTTGCTTACTAAAATTAAGTTTGACCAAAACTGTACTCTCTTTACCAGAACTCAACTATCCCTTTAAAAGTAATGTAAGGGGTTTGCACACTAAAAGTAAGCAAACCGACTCATGATTAGAATGATGATGATATAATGATATGGCTATTTATACTGTTCGTGTATTAATGTCATGGTTTAGAACTTAATAATTCTTTAAACTACGCCAATAGCATGTGCATATTTTTGTAGATGTAGAGCGTCCGCCTCATGCACAGGAGGTCCTGGGTTCGAATCTGCCTGGATCATACAAAAGACTAATTAGAATGGCACCTGTTTTACCTTCTATCCAGGCGCGCGGCATTTGTAAAATTAGGAAGGGAAAGTTTAACGCATCAGACATGTCAGATTATCAGACATGCCAGATGACTTGCCGCCTTCTGTAGCTTTCACTACTTTAGTAGACGTGTGGCCTTGGGCTAGCTATGGAAGAATTGGAGATAGGCGCCACAGTTTATGTCAAATTGGCTAATTAACCAATTAAATGTTAACAATTTCAATTGTCTTAAAGTTGTTACCTACACGATATTCGACGGAAGGCTGCTTTAAATTGTTCGAGAATAACAGAGATAAATAAGCCTTCCAATCTCCCTCATCCTAAAAAAATATTCATGAAATTTAGTACTGATACAGAAACAAAAAATCGAATTGTTTCGTTCAACTCCCGAATTCTAGCATTATCTAATGCATGAACGCGGGTAAGTGTAAGCCAATAATCAAACCCCTTGTCGTTGTGATAAGCAACTCTTCGGTCTTTTTATCATGCTTATATTAGTTTCCCTGTCCTCTGTTTTAGTCAAAGAGACCGCCATATAGGATCATCTTAGCCACCGGTCAGCCGCCACTGATCAAGGGGGACCAAAAGAAAGTAATGGGCGTACCTAAGCCTGATAAATTTTGTCTGACCCTCCCCAAAGACTTCACTCTAATAAGAGAAAGCCGTCTACATGCAAAGGTTCGCACTTCTGTAGCATCCCCTTTAACCCCGAAAGAATAGGTTAATCATTGCGAAATAATTGAGACCCTTAAAGGGACAGTTCCTCTTTTGCAAGCCAAATTTCAAAAGTTGCGAGGTTAAGAAAATGTCATTTAACAGCATGCCTGAAAAAATTAGGGCTTGAAATCGCTTTTTCGGGGAGTTAAAGATCTAAAACTAATAAACCGTCCTGCAACGTTTAATTGTGCATTATACGTGTATTCACCCGGTGAGAAAGTTCGCAAACGGATTCCACGGAGTACCACATTGCTATGCGTGACCCCTACGTGACCCGCGCACAAATAACAACGGCATAAGCGAATACTAAACAAAATAACCAAACCTCGCTTAAACTGACTACATGTAATTATATATTCTTCATTTTTTGAGATCTTTTTCCGTGACATACCTTTACAAATGTCGGCTTCACAATACCTTTACAAGAATAAGTACAATATTGTTGTAATACTATATGCTAACTCAGTTAAACTCCTTTATTGACCGATATATAGTTTGATGGAGGGACGCATTCGATTTTTATTCGTAGAATCCAAATTACAGGGCTGTTCGATCTGATTTTTTTGTGTGTATTACATTCATCCCCATCCGTCAACTGGAAACTGTTCAGACGTTTTGCAAAAGATGGACTGTCCCTTTAAAGAAAGGTGCATGGCTGCAAGTTAGCTAGCGGTTCAATCGCATTTTCGGCGCCGAAAATGTATAAACTACTCGGCTCTCACAAGTTCTTAGATTTCTTATCTCCGTACTGCACCATTTTCAATTACTTAATCGCGTGGTGCTCGGAGGAATCTATAACATGGATTATTTAATAACAAAACAAGAATTGTGTTATGTGCCGACGCTGGAAATCATACACGAATTAGGAAGCAATAGAAAATGTAATACAGTAGATAAAAGTACGCAAAACATTAAGGGGTTTACGTGAATCCGTAAATGCATCCATGTATGGTTGAATAACAAAACAAAGAAGAATTTATTGATATCCCGTCTCTTGTCTGAGTCTATTATAAAAGTGATTGTTTAAATGAAATACGTAGACAAACTTAGGGAAGGGCGAATCTTTAAATGCACTTATGGGTGGTTGAATAACAAAACAACAACCAAAAAGGACTTATTGATATGCCGACTTATCAATTTTGGTTGATGATTGTAGAAACTAATATGGTGCATAGACAAGGTTGGATGGGAGATGGGGGTATAGCAACATATTAAAGGGATCTAGTAACTTTGTTTACATGACTTGTGCAAAAAGTGATGAGTGGTTGATACAATGTATATTGTTGTTATCTGATATGTCCACGAGGTGTTGTGTGAAAATATGAAGTTAAATGGACGTTATTTGGCCGAGTAATGAACACAAATGCAAAGTGATAGTCACTAACTCATTGCACTCACTTTGTACACGGTTTTGACGATCCATTGGATTTTCGTATATCTGAAAACTTCAATCGTAAATATCTTTTTAACGAAAGGGAAAAACCGAAACCTGTCCCATTATTGTATTGCTAATACGAATACAACAAGGTATGAGGGACCAATCTCAACATTCGGCATTTCCCGCGAAACCCCAAGTCTCATAATCATAGCATCTCAAGTTTACCCTTGGTCACCGAAAAAAGGTTGGTCACCTTTTAATATACCAACTGACAGGTCCCTTCTGATTTGCCCCGGGTCTCTTTTCAGTCACAATTTCAAGGAAACTAGCTATTCATATTATATTCTTAAAAGAGGGATAGCATTCGTAAGGTATTGGCTGAGGGGACAATGAGCCTCGTTTGTAACATTGATCAAAACTTTTAATGACACGGGGCCATGGTCGCGGAGACCTTTGGGGCAAACCAAATGGATTTGGACTGTTACAATCTGGAAGACGTGAATAATGTAGATCATACAATAAGAGGGCAATAAGACGTTTCAATTATTAATTTGTAAGCTCATGTAACTGTCATGACTGTACAAAATACATTATTATTGTTGTTCCGCCTACCATCACGATAATCTATTATGACAAGCTCTGTTCATTGGTTCGTCATCATCTGATCATGGTCATCGGTAATATAAAAAGGGAGGGATTTGCTTGGTAAAATCAAGAAATCGTTTGGGACTGTTCATTAAATTAGCAATAACGAAGGTTTGATACGACTTGAGAGTGTCTGGACATTCATGACAAGAGCGATAAAGCACATCAGAGAGCAGCAAAGCTACCTAAGCTTTAATTTCAATATTAAGGACAAACTCGTCTGATAAACGCTAGCAGCACCCCCTTCCAAAATGGTTCAAACGTAAAATGTAAAAAAATCTGAGCAATAGATAATCCCGTCTGTTGATACAACTATAAAGTCTAAATAAAAGTTGCAAACGATTGCTACAATATGAGCATAAAGGTTACAAACCATGCTTTACATGCATTTTCCTTGATGAACTAGAGACATGAGAGGTATATATGGGTCTCGGGTTTGTTTTGTAAAAGGATATTTATTTTCCAACTCATTAATATTTTCCATTTCTTAATCAACTGTTATCATGATAAACTTTTTGTTTGTTTGGTATTTGTTATTCCTGGTTATAGAATTAGCAACCCTGCTAGCAATGTTGCTAAATACGTCATTATGCCAAATAGGCTTAAAAGACATAGCATTTTGTTATACCCTTGACAAAAAAGACACTAATTTCTAAAGGGCTATAAGAAAGACTTATATATTGTTCATTTCATAGAGTATATTATGTTTTTTTTTCGTATTATTTTGTTTGTTTTATCGAACTCGTTCAATGTGGTTAGTACAAAGTTGCATTGCATACTGCACAAAATGACATTGCGCTCACAACCTCTCTGGTATTTAAAGGCTTAATGCCGTGATGTCGGTCGTGGCGCGCCCTGTCATTCGAATCATGTCGTAACCCAAATATATTCTCGAGTCGCGTTGACGTTTCACTCAGGGGGTACAATCGGTGGAAGATTAATAAAGCTAAGCAGAATAGTAGGCTAGCAAAACATTTAGTGCACAGAGCCTAAATAGGCAGAGAGAAACTAGGTTAACGATATCCATTTTCGGCACAAAAGTAGGACTACAATTTTACCTTAGATTAAAATCGAAAGGGCGCAAAGTGGCGAATGCACTTTTTTTTTTCAGTCGAAAGGGATTGAGATTTTCTCAGGTGATATCGTCGTCTTTGATACTTGAGACTGTTTCTTTTACATTCTTTCTTTTTGGAGGGGTGTGGAGGGGTTTGCTCTCCCTCTATCGCCCCATCTTTCTGTGGTACGCGACTTAATTGTTCTTTGTTTAGTTATATTTTCCACCGTTAGATTTGAAGACTAAATCAAAATGTTATTGTATAATTGTGTGAGGATAACAATGATGGAGCAAACAACAACAACAGACGATTCAAAAGAGAAATTAAAAATCGTATAATTGAAAAATGTATTTTATAGTGGAAGATAGGGTTAAAGAAAATATATTACAATGAAAGAAAAAATACGTACCTTTCTGTTAAAGATTATAATGCCACTGTAAAAAATGAAGATAGAATTTAAAACATTTGTATTAAAGCAAAAGAAAGAGAAACTGAAAACCGTCCCATCAAGCATAAATGAAAAAGAAAAGAAAAGAGGACGGAATATGTACTAAATGTTAATATATCACTAATAAATGGAGAGGGGGGAAAGAGGGGCTCATTGTTATGAAACTTTGAATAGAAGGTGAAAATGAAAAGGGAAAGGGATCAGTGTTAGTAACAAAAAATAGAAAGAGGGAAAGAAATGGCAAAAGAAAAAGCACAAGACCCACACTTCTCGCACGTGGGAAAAAATTAAATGATACGATCGTTCGAAACACGTTTGACAAAAAAATAAATAAAAAATGCGGAAACGCCGAGGGGCTATTTACTTATTGTTAATAGTATACGGCGTCGAATAATGGATGGATTCAAAGCGTAACAGGTCCCTACACCTGTCCCACAAAAGGTATTCGATCGCAGTTCTCACGACACGACCGGCCATGACTCATTCGCCAAGAGGTTCCCTCCGATGTTGGTCGACTTTTTTTCTTTCTTTCTTTCTTTCATTTTCATAGTCGCGTTCATGGTTTGATTTGGGTTGAACTTGGTTCCTTAGCACGCACTGTGTGTGCCTAACTAACAAACGATTTGGCTGGGATATTCCCTAGGGAGTAGAAAATGTGCACTTTGTATGTAAGAAGTATTGCAGTTTGTATACCGGGGTTACTAGTAGTTATGTAAGGCGCTATGATACTCACGTGAATTGCGCTTGATCAAATAATCGATATTATCGTTTTTCTTGATATACGTTTTAATTTTTTCGCTTTTCTTCAATATAATTTTGACGGTTGACTATTCTCCTTGCATTTCCGTTCTTTATAACGGTTTAATAGTTGTTCATTGTCATGATACCCAGTGTTTTGTTTGGTTTTCGGCTGGGACATCTTGCCTAAAAAAACCGCCATATTCCCATCTTGAGTAGATCTATTATCTTATCATCCAATATCATCTTCACACATTATAACCATGACATCATCATCCCGTATTGATTACAGTTATTACGCATATATGCCGCAAATGTCACTACCCCTGTCCCCTTTCAGATAGCGAAGTAGCAAGGGGCCCCACAATAACAAACAAAGGTCTATTTGTTGCATATTTTCTCAATTACTATATTTACTGTTTTTAATTTCTCTATTAATCTTTTAATTCTTATTCCGCATCTTTACCTTTGTCGGTGAATTAGTTTTACTTAAGAGTCATCGTTTTAGATATTATATTCTTAAATATATTACAACTCCCCGCTCGTTATCTGTATAGTTTCTTCATTACATCTTTTGATTATAGGCGTTTTTCTCTCTCAATCTCTCCACAAATCTTATCTGATATTTATACCCTCGGCTCTTGGCGAAAAACTTATAAATTAAACCCAAATAAGACAGAAAAGAAAAGATGAATGAAAATAGAGTATATTATATGACTTTGTCAAAAGGCGTTTACATTGAATACAGTAACCGTTTTCGTTCCCACACTAACTCTATTCCCACACTTACCTGTGTATTCATCTTAGTTATTTTTGGCCCTTGTCCAACGGGCAAATAGTAAGAAACTGGAGAAAGAAAAAATTATGAAGGATTTTTTTTTAAAAGGAGCGAGGAGGAGATATAGGAAAGGACAAAGAGAGAGAGAGAGAGGGGGAGGGAGAGGGGGATGAGGAGGGAGAGAAGAAAAATAGAAAGTGTAGAAAGACAGGGAGAGGGACTAATTAACGTTTTGGGCTAGTCAAAGCAAATGACTGAACAAAGGAAATAAGAAGAAAGAAAGATAGATAGAACGGAAAATATAGAAATTGAGAAAGAGAAAATAAAAGAGAAAGGTAATTTACACAAACAATTAAAGAGATAGACAGAGAGAAAGAGAAAGACGAAGAGCGATAGCGACGTATATCGTCAATATCCAACGAGCTAAAGTATGAGAAAGAGAGAGTGACAAAGGAAGGGAGAAAAAGAGAAAAGGACAGTAAAAGAGAAGGTAAAAGAGAAAGATGACAGCTTGGTAAAGTCAATGTCAAACCGTTAATATACAGAGGGACAGGGCAGAGTGAGAATGAGAAAAGGGGAAGAAAGATATCAAGAGAGGGAAAGGGAGAAAGAAGAATAGAGAGTGCAAGTGATTGAAAGAGAGTGAAATCATGAAGCAAACGGGTTCGGGACGAGAAATGTGTTTTCTCAATAAACTTTTGGCGTGCCAAAATGACTTTCTCTGAATGAATCGAGCGCGAAAAGGTGACACCTCGCCCTAAGACTTTCGTCACCCCGCCTGCGATCAAAAGTACCCAAAGTACAACACGTGTTTGTATGTGTACGTCAGTTGATGTTAAAGCTACTTTGGCGGTTATCAAAGTGTCATTAAAATGCTTGATCAATTTCATCTGATTTGTATATAAACAAGTTAATTGGAAAGCAGAAAGCATTAATTAAGAAAAAATATCAAAATATTTATTGATTGTGTCTACATACATTTGTTAATAGACATGTCATTAAGAATACCTCAACCCCTTAATACCAATATTATTGCACAGCTGAACATTTTTTAAATTTTCATTTAAAAAATATTACAAAATAAATCAGCAAGTTCGCAGAATGCAACCGCTGATTGTGGATGTATGCGACTGGGTCAAATTATAGGGACTTGCTTGTCAGAATATTGTACGGAAATTTGCAAATACTACACAAATGCTAAATAATTTTACTACAAATATTTGACGTGTTACATGATTTCATAATTCACTGTGTGCACTAATTCCATTTCCCCGATTACATTATTGTTATTGTTATTTTATTATTATTTATTCTCGTAGTCATAGCAAATAAACATACACTATTTAGGAAAATAATTATGGACGTTAATTACTTTATTCGATTTTTTTCATCAGAACATTTAAAGAATAAACATTGCATCACTGTATACTGTGTGTTAATATATACTGTAGTATACCGTTTGATGAGGGAAACACTTGACAGAAAGAACAAGGGTTTATAACATCGATTGAAAAACATAACAATTTCTCTTTTATAATATTTTCCAGACATTCATATCATTCAATACTTATACTTCACAACAAATGTACAATTTACAATGCATTTAATTTAAAACTACTACTTAAAAGCTGTAACTGAACGTATTTTTTGAGCTGTGGAAATTATATTTCAAAAATAAAAAAAACTCGTTCAAAAGACGCAATGGGACATTAATATAAAGTGCAAACTATTTTGGTGCTTGCCTTAAAGGGGTAGTTCAGTTTTGGTAGAGAGGGCGCTGCACATCACAAGGTAAAGAAAAACTGAGTGTCGAATTTGAGAGAACATGCAATTTTAATGGCAGAATAAACTTTATTTGGTCAAAATCGACCCACAAACGGCTGAAATATCAATAAATATATCTGATCTTATAATTATTTGCGGCCCAAATAATTAGATGATTTTTTCAGAAAATTAAACAAATGCTTGCACTTTTTTTAAAATGTTCAAAAGCGTTTTTTAAATAGTTATTGATGATCTCTCTATTTAATCATTATTTCAATAAAACATCACATGCATAATTTTTTATGAAAAATGGTTGAAACCAATGCCTTTTTAGAAAGCGCCATCTTGTGTTTTAATGGCTCTTTTTTTTAAATGATAACAGGCTTTTTACTTAGTCGTTTGTAATTTTGTATACCTTTCGAGCATGGTAGTTATAACTATTAGTTTATAATGTTACTGTCCAGGTTTGTTTACTAAAGTTCAGCCTTACCAAAACTGTACTACCCCTTTAACGACAAGTGACACACAGTAAATGAAAACTATCAACTTCAGAAAGTTTTCGAACAAAAGTTCCCAGGCTACTTCGATGTTCAAATTTCAGAAGCTGATTTGAGTGCGTGGGAAAAAAAGGAGGCTTTTTTGGGTGCTATTTTTTAAAGAAAAGAAATCGGAGAAGGTGTGATTATGAATAAGAATAGAAATGGTAAACATTGCCCACGCGACTTCACGGACCGTGAAAAGAATAATAATTATACTATTTATTAAGTTAAAGACATTATTTTACATCTGATATTGAATTGAACATTATGTTTGTATTGACGAAATCTGCAATTAGAATTAATAGCGTACGTACTTTAACCTATTGCCTACGGGATCCGGATGGCCCTGTATTAACTCTATGGGGATTTCAAAATCTAGTAGTGAACAGGTATTGAAAAAGGCCGTTTAGAATAGGCGTTTTCAAAGGAGTGGAGTGGGGCTCCAATATCAAGCATACACGATTTTGGCGCTAAACTTAACGACAAGTGGCGTCAAAATGAAAACTATCCGCTTGAAAGTTTCGAACATTTTTCCCAGGCATCTCTGTATACCTTCGACGTTTAGACTTCAGTATACAGCCGATTTGAGCTAGGTTAGAGTGCGTGGGAAAGAGAGGCTTTTTCGTGCTATTTTTTTGCAACAAACCAACCAAGAAGATTGAGAGGGAAAAAATACACAAACGGAGAAGGTGTGATTAGGAGTATGAATAGGAAAGTAATAAGGGGTAAGTGGCTCGAAACTGGCCTAGCCTAATGTCAAGTTGATTTTAATATTATAGTCGATATAAATTATGCAGAAATTTGCGATCGTCACTCATCGATCTGGGAAGATCTACAATTTAGAATTATTTTTTATTATTTCGTGTTTATAGTTGAATTTCGTTTAGTGATCGTTCTTTATGCTTTGGGTTGATTGGTTGCATAAATATGTAAATTGCAATATTAGAACATTATTACACACATAATATATATGTATGTGTAATAATGTTCTAACAAACATTGTAATGTTTAACAAAGATTCCAAGGTAAACTTAACTTTGTGGAACGCCGAACAGTTTTTTTTTTTTTTTCAGCCATACATTTGATTGAAATTAGTAATATTTGTAATTATCAATGAGCCAATAAGAGGTATAAACGTTTGTTGGAAGTTTCAAAAATTTGCATTTTGTTGCTTTTGAATATGTTTTAATCCAAATGGCTCTGTAAAATTGTACAGTCCAACTTCGAGTTCACTTCAACTTAGAATCGTTGTTAAACACCAGTCTCCTGTGTCAGTTTCGTGTCTCGAACCCCAGGAAGCACGCGACTACACGGCGTGTGAACAAAAGAAGAAAGAACAACTACCTGCCCGACCACACCGTCATGCTTTGATAGTCTGCAATTTCTGTCCACATTTTCCCACCAATATTTTTCTCTCTTTCAAAGTTCAGTGATTGTTAATTGATAGTGCTGTATACGCGTGGGTGTGTTTGTGAGTTTGTGAATAAAATCTCGAGTTCCACGCGTGTGTACGGTTGTGCGTGTGTGCATGCAAGCCTATTTTATTGTTAGTAAGTACATACTAACATATATAATCGTGTGTGTGTGTGTGTGTGTGTGTGTGTGTGTTTGTTTGTGTGTGTGTGTGTGTGTGTTTGTTTGTGTGTGTGTGGGGGTGTGTGTGTGCGTGTGTGTGTGTGTGTATGTGTGTGCTTTGCCACGTACATTTGATTATCTGTGAGTCTGTGCTAAGACTATAAAAAAAACACATTTTGTGTTTTGTGTGTACGTGTGTGGTACCATATACATGTATTACATACGTATTGGGCATCCGTGTCATAAGGGAAGCACTTGTGAAGGTAAACAAAATTAATGTACATCGTCTTTCAAGTTTTACCACCTCCTGTATTTGTGGGTGCGGTTCGTTATTCCGAAGGTTCGTTATTCCGAACACGCAAATTTCCTATACCTGAGTGTTCGTTAATCCGAAAATGAAATAGGGTTCGTTAATCCGAACATTTGTTGCATTATTCCGAAGGTTCGTTATTCCGAAGGTTCGTTATTCCGAAGGTTCGTTATTCCGAAGGTTCGCTATTCCTAAAATGAAATCGGGTTCGTTATTCCGAAGGTTCGTTATTCCGAAGGTCCGTTATTCCGAGGGTTCGTTATTCCGAAGATTCGCTATTCCTAAAATGAAATCGGGTTCGTTAATCCGAAAATGAATTTGGGTTTGTTATAATGCTATAATTTCATATAAAGAGATAAAATAAACTTAAATGTTTGATTGGTCTGGCCAAGGGAGGGAAAGGGGGAGGGGTATGCTTAATGCAGGCTGTAAATTAAATAAACAAAACACAAACTATAGTATTATAACAAGCCCGATTTAATTTTCGGAATAACGACCTGATTTTATTTTCGGATCAACGAACCTTCGGAATAACGAACCTTCGGAATAACGAACCTTCGGAATAACGAACCCGATTTTATTTTCGGATCAACGAACCTTCGGAATAACGAACCTTCGGAATAACGAACCTTCGGAATAACGAACCTTCGGAATAACGGACTGTAACCGTATTTGTAACAGTTTATGTGTGTTTGTGTGTGTGTGTTTGTGTGTGTGTGTGTCTGTGTGTGTGTGTGTGTGTGTGTGTGTGTGTGTGTGTGTGTGTGTGTGAGTGGGGGTGTGCGTATATACACTATTTATTTTATGTATGTATGTAAGTTTGTATGTACACTATTTGATTTATTTTATGTATAAGGGTATGTATGTACACTATTTGATTTATTTTATGTATTAGGGTATGTATGTTTAGTATTCATTTTTATGTATGTAAATGGCGCCTTTACAAATTCGGTGTTATTACCCACGCCGATGAAATCGGCAGGGGGTTATGTAAAGGGTTCCGTATGTTTGTTTGTTTGTTTGTTTGTTTGTTTGTTTGTTTGTTTGTTTGTTTGTTTTTTTTTTTTTTTGTTTGTTTGTTTGTGTACAAGATAACTAGAGAACGGGTGAACGGATTTGCACCAAATTTTCAGGGAATGTTTGGATAGTGACATGGAAGAATCGATTAGATTTTGGTGATGATTGGTTGACCCCTGCAAATTCTGTGGAACCTTGAAGTTTGAGTATGTATTTAATTAGGCATCGTCATTCGGCGTTACATGGCGTGCGCGCATGGGCCATATTTTTGTACACGTAGTTTGCGCGATGTTGGCTGTGGGCAATGCAACTTCGCTATTGCAAGGGTGGAGGGATATACTATTTTTCCAAATGTAATGCGGTCAAACAGCTGATTGAACCACGTAATATGCATGTGAAGTATACACAAGAGATGCTTGCGATGATTATAGATCCGGTTCGTGTTTTGAATCGAGAAACTCGACCAATTTCAACCTCCACGTAAGTCATTTTTTGCCGCATTTTCGCAGTGAACTTTGTTGAAATCTCAAATTTTCGAGCAATCGGAAGTAGGGTGCACTTTGGAAACTTACATTTTTGGATGATTCAGGTGTTTTTATTGTCAATAATTTTGTACACTGCCTCGCCATGGGGCTGCCGCGCCGCAAGCAAGCGGCCTACACCCTGGCCTAGGCATTTTCACCAAATCGTGCCTAAAACGCGCTGGTTAGCCTGCGGTAAGCAAAACAGGGTTGAGGCCGACGAAGGGGTAGAACAGGGCTAATGGGAGGCGTGGGTATGCTGACTTTGTCGGCCTTCTAGTTTTATATTTTATTTTTTAGAAGCTCAGAGCTTAGACAATTAAGAGATGAAATGATGATGAAAAAGCAAAGAATATATTGCTTAAACTCGTTCTAGAGCGTGCAAAAAAGTTGAAAGCGATGTATGTTTGACCGTTTCCCCTAGTTTTCAGAGATTCACGTTTCTCACAGGTTTATTGAGGATATAAGCTTGAACAGCCATGCACTGACTCGGGAAACAATTATATAATATTGACTGGCCTTGAGTGGTATATCAGAAATATTGCATTCGCTAGGATCATATTGCACGAGTCGAAGACGAGTGCAATATGATCCTAGCGAATGCAATATTTCTGATATATCACGAAAGAACAAGCCAGTCAATATTATTATTATTATACATACTATCCAGAGCAAAACATTTAAAAACAAAAACATTCATATTACTCAGTCTTGTTCAGTGAAGAAAACCAATGCATTGAATCTCAAATAATTACTGATTATACATTTTCAACCCATGAAGGGCCATTTGCGCGGACTGTTGTTACATAGCAGAGGTGCGTACACGTATTCATACGTCACAATTAGATACGCGCGAAGCCATTCTTGCGTCATTAATAAACGCGCGTATGAATTTGCGCACTTCCGCGCTGGATATGATATTTATTATTCAGCTCAACGTGCAGGTCTATGGAGGAGTAGAAATATCATCTGATAACGTGTATGTCTATGGAGGAGTAGTAATATCGTCTGATATTGCACTCGCGATACACATTTGTAGAGCTACATAATACACGTGACGATGGTAATATCATAACAATAATGAACGCTATGACTGACAAACCCGAGACGGAAAAAAAAAATACATGATTTATTGAATCGGAAAACTAGCCTGTATGTGTAATAATGGGTGATATTCGTCCGTAAAAACACAAACGTAAAATATTATCTGTTAAACGCTTGATCTCCCAGTTTGATATGTAAGTGAACTGTCTTTAGATTCACAATTAGTTGTTTTTAAAATTATGACAAAAGGTGGAAAACCTCCATATTAGTAGTATTGAGAAATCATCGTGAGAAAATTTAGCTGTTTATTTTCCAAATGAGTAATGATGAATAGATGAGAACTGCAAGGGAATGGCAGGTATACGCACTGATCCACATGGCAGACAATCGGTTGATTACAAATGCTACTACTTGCCAATATTACAATTATTTATCATCAATGTATTCACTAAAATGCAAGTTCTACTAATGTATAATACTATTTAAAATAAGGAAAAACATAACGTAGAAGAGACATTATCTAAAAAAGAACAAATTCAACTTCTTTCCATTCTGTAACTGATAATATATCATTCTAGTTACTTACAACTTTATTTGGTGTATTTACCTTGAGATTTCTTGCTTTTGTTTGATATTATTACGGATGGGAAATACAAAATACCCCCTCCCCCCCCCCCCCCCCCCCCCTCGAGGCTCTGTATTAATTAATGGTCGGTGGTCATATAGTAAGAGAAAGGAGACTATTATTCTAGACTATGTGTGCAAAGTATCCCTCTATTTTTGCTCGTTCCTCGATCCTTTTCTTCTAGTAATGAATGGTCCCAGTGATGATAGAGAGAGATTATACGTCACATTGGTACAACCAGAAGGTGAAGACGCTTTCTTCTCCAACCTGTGAACGTAGGGGCGTAGTTCAGCAGTGGGGTGTAGCCATGCAGGTGAAACCCAGACGGGGGCGGGGGCACATAATTATGGGGGAGGGTTCCCCATTAGGGTGCAAGATAGGCAACTTGATTTTTGTTTCCTATGAGGGGCCGAGTTGTGTCAAAATTAAATAAATCGGTATTACGTGTTGCTCTGTTTACTTGTTTTTGCTCAAGGGGGTAGTGAGTGAGGAGGGGGGAGGTCAAAACGGAGGGGGGGGGGATGGGGTGGGCAGCAATTACCCCCCCCCCCCCCCTTGCTCCGCCACGAATGTATGCATACATGCCTGGGAAAGTACGGAAAGCGGGGGAACAAGTTCTATTATTACGATACTATTATTATTATTATTTATTATCATTATGGAAGAAAGGCGCGCGAGAATCGGGCCTAGGATTCGTTCCCATAACAATGATTCGCGTTCCCATGTTGTAAAGGAGAAGAGAGAATGAGGGGGGGGGGGGGGAGAAGATGTAAGACAGAGGAGAAAGGGGCGATAGAGAGAGAGAGAGAGAGAAACGTTTCTCGAAGATTTGATTTCTATTAAGAAAAGTTTCAGAAATGTTTGATTTTTTGTAAGAAAATATGAAGGTCTCACAAAGATTTCAAATATATTAAGGAAAACAAAGTTTCACGAAGATTTATTTCTATTAAGAAAATTAAAAAGTTTAACAAAAATGTATATCTAGTTCAAATTAAAAGTTTCGCGAAGGTTTATCTTTAGTAAGAAATCAAAAGGTTTCACGAAGGTTTGATTTCTTGTAAGAAAATACAAAGTCTCACAAAAATTTGAAATCTATTAAAGAAAATAAAAATGTGTCACAAAAGATTGATTTCTTGTAAGAAAATATGAAGCTTTCACAAAAATTTGATATCCAGTACGAAAATAAAAAAGTTTCTCAAGATTTGATTTCTAGTAAGAACCCGTGTGAGATATTATAGTTATATTGTATACAACCGCACGTGGGAAAGAAACGATAAAGAATTGTATTGTCCGTGTGTAGATGTAGTTTCCCCCTTACACCAGGTGCTTTCTTATATTATTTTCTTTCTGTTTCTGGCTTTTCTCTTTCAGGTGATGTTATTATTTCTTTATCTGATTTCTTACTACTGTATGATAAAGGTCAAACCTCTGATATACAGTAAATGAAAAGAATTGAATTCATTCAGTGTATTTTTGTCACAATATCAACTAAATTCGCGTTTGATACTAATCGCGATTATTTTCCCTTAATCAAAATACTACTTTCTAAGGAGGTGCAAAAGGTGTGCAAAAAGGTCTGCCTAGGGGTTGGTTTATCCACTGCCCCCTCGATTTAACAATTACTTCTTGACAAATGAGTGAAATATAAGCGTTGAGACAGGGTCAGGGACCCTAAAATGTAAATAATGTAAAAGAAATTGGAAAGTATACGTTAAAGAAAAAGGAATAATTTATTCTCTGATATCAGCATTGTCGGTTTATTTTCTCTCCCTTTTTTCATGGATGGTCATTTGTTACTGTCTGCATAGACACGATCGATCGACTCACGAGTGCACCACGCATATCATTTTGGTTAGAAGAAAGAATTTCCTGAACAGGGTCCAATGACCCCTCCTTCCATCCCCACTCCTCCCCTCTCCACTGTTTCAGGTACCACTGGAATACCATTGTATTAGAGTTAATTGCACTATAGTGTACATAAGTCACAAGGCACAGGAGCCATATATAATAATAATAATAATATACCAAATTTATATAGCGCTAAAATTAATACACTGTTTCTAAGGGCTGAGTAAAAAAAAAGGAAAAACGATTATGATTGATCTACTACACAAAGAGTATAAGTTGCCCAACCGAAACACAAGTCATGAATTATTGTTGAAAAAAGCTATCATCATCATCATGCGAATTCACCCATTTCATCCCATTCATAATGTGCCATTCTGGGGCGTGGTTCCCAGAATGCCTTGATAAAGAAACCCATCTTGAGACGCCATTATCATTGATGATTATCAATGCATCTTTGCCCAACCTAAAACAAAATTTTAGACATTATTCTGTCGAGGACGAATGTTTAAAACCCTCATCATATTATTGTGCCTGACTTTCTTTTTAATGTCTAACCCTATAACTGTGTCCTTCTATGATGGGATACTATTGATACATTTGAAGAAAAAAAACCCATCTTGATACGCCATTATAATTGATGATTATCATATCAATGAAAAATGAGAGACATTATTCCGTCAAGGAAGAAAAAACCCTCATCATCTTGTGCCATTCATGCCTGCCTTTGTTTTTAATGTCTAAACCTATAATTGTGTCCTTCTAGCTATGATGCGATAATATTGATATATTTGAAGAAGGAAAAAACCCATCTTGATACGCCATTATCATTGATGATTATCATATCAATGAATGTTTGCCCAGCCGAAAAATGAGAGACATTATTCCGTCGAGGAAGAATAACCCTACTCATCTAGTGCCATTCATGCCTTTCATTAGCTCATCAATTTCCAAGCCTATAATTGTGTCCTTCAATGATGTGATATACTGTTAATTAAATAGATTTGAAAAAAGAACCAACCCGTCTTGAGACGCCATTATCAATGGGTCATTATCCAACCGAAAAATTAGAGGCATTATAATGATAATGTCGAGAAGGGGCCTCATCATCTTGTGTCATTCAATGATGTGATACTGGAGTCAGGTAAGTGTTTTTAATATGCAAACTATCTTATCGTGATGATCATTTATGGCCCGGTCAGATATCAA
>JBAMJV010008434.1:0-38489 GCA_037951105.1 Echinarachnius parma
GCCACCTCGCCGAAAGGAACCAGAAACAACAAAACCGCTCACCAACTGATGACAAAGAGATGGATTTTCAAAATGGAACGAAGAAAAACAACATGTTGCAATTCACTGGAAAGCTTGAAGAAAACTCGCAATTATCTGAAGCCATCCGGAGAATCTCCAGGACGGATTCATGTGAAACAAAAGCACGTGCAATCAGCATTTCGTGCCTTTCTAAGGATGGTTCTGCGAGTGGCAAGCGGATGAGGACTAATGGTGATGAAGAGACTGTCCCAAACAACCTGACTCTTTTCTTCCAAGAAGAATTTTACGGAGATGGCCAGAGCCAATTAGGGCAAAGTACGGAGAGTAACTACAAGTACGCGCTTGATGATGTATACGCAACATGGGACGTCGTAGGGGTTGACGCCCCCTTCCGACATGCTCTTTTTCAATCGGAACCACTGCAGATCGGACCAGGACCACTTTCCTGCGCGACAGACATTCCCATTACCAAGATGAGCTTTACACCCCATTACTTTAGATCGTTCATGTGGGAGGTCTGCGAGACACGGCTACCCTACAACGATCCCACCTGCCTCACCGTGCACCCATCATCATCAGTCGTGCTGGTAGTTGGCTACGGCACCTATCCAGCAGTTAGCATTTCTCCTTTCGGAGAGGATTCCCGACCTCGCCCCTTCTTGCCCGACAGTACCGCCGGCGTTTTGGACATGAAGATCTTGAGTGACGGCCGAATCGTCGCCATATCCAGCAGCGGTGACCTCCAATATCTGCGCAGTGATGGCCATCGGATCGCCAAATTTCGGCTACCCACGCCGACATGGCCGATGTGGAAAGTAGATTCGGACGAGGATGATGAAGTGTTCATTTTGCCGCACTTTGCCTCAGAGGTCTACCGCTTCCGCATGGATTCGGACAATCAAACGGTGCGCCCTTTCTACTGCAGGTACTGCCCGACGGGACTACTGACGAGCCGTCGATGTCTCGCCATCAAGACCTCCGTCGACATCGTCGGACTGAGCGTCGACGACGGGAGCGAAATGTGGTGGATCTACAAAGGGAAAAGTTCTTTCCATTGCGCCATCGACAGGGCAAATGGATACCTGCTTATGGCCGTTCACTCCCCGCACGGGACATCCAAGAGATCCGGAGTATTTCAAATCGAGACATACAGACTCGACGACGGTGAGCTCCTAGAATCGCAAGAAGTTCGGCTCGGGGAAGGGACAGAACTCACTCACATGGTGTGCGTTACTCACGGTATTATCGCACTCACCACTGCCAATTCTATCGTGATTTTGAAAAGGATTTAAGAGCCTCTTTACTCAAACAAATATAATCATTTTTGTAGAATCGCGCTCCTTATGATTCGTTTGAAGTTTACTCAGAAAAGTAAATAGCAACGCAAACTATACTATTAAAGGGACTTAACAACATTGTCCAAATCCTCAAAACTTACTTGGAACTCAACGATACAAGCACGGTACAGGTTTCGGTTTTTCAAATTTCCATTTCGTCCAAAAGATAATCTGCCGTTGCCTAAGGGTCACCGTAGGGCGTATCCCTATATTTTACAGGCCGCAGGGGTCGCCGTGGGGTTATAGCGCGGAGTTATAACTTTTTTTCATTTCTACGTTCGCCGTAGCAATTAGACACGTCTATGCTATTCAGATTATCCACACCACATATGTGGCTACCACTCCTGTACTCTAGGTGTGTACTGTAGCGGTAGCGTTAGTCTGGCCGCATGGATGCCAATGGGCCCCCTGCAAAGCGGCCGCCTTGCGGCTACATTGCGTCTGCCTTGGTATTTGTCTAAAACCTACGGCCACCGCAGGGATGCCCTAAGGCGACCGTGCGGCTACCCTAACAAAATTATGTGACTGCTACAGTATGTGACCGTAGAAATGCTGTGGCGGCCCCGCCGTAGATATAACAGACTGAGGTATAAATATATCTACAAGAATTGCTTGGAAAATCTCGAAATGACCAAGATGAAATACATAATTGTACTATTATGACATTTGATATAAAGGATTTGAATATGTCGAAGCGTACTATAAACCGGGGCTATACAGGGTGGCCCAAAACAAACGGCACGGGGCACTTCCCAAAATATAGTAACAAAATGATTGTATCCATCGGATAGGGTGTCTTTTCCAATGAAAATCGACACCAAGAACAGTCATTTTGGTCGTGTAGTTTTTGTTTTAGGGCGCTGTGAGTGACACCATGTCAGGTTCCCATTTTTGTCAATTTTTACCAAGTCAGAGCCTGTTAAATCGGACTTACTGCCCGTCATAGTATCGAACAACTATGCCCTTTCTCTCGGCACACAGCTGAATGCACACAAACAATGGCGCGCGTATTGCTCGTTGTTCGATGCTATGGCGGACAGTAAGTGCGATTTATCAGACACTGACTTGGTATAAATTGACAAAATTGGGAACCCGACATGGTGTCACTCACAGCGCCCTAAAACAAAAAATGTTCTTGGTATTGTTTTTCATTGGAAAAGTCACCCTATCCGATGGACATAATAATTTTGTTATTTTATTTTGGGATGTGCCCCGTTCCGTTTTTGTTTGGGCCACCCTGTATATAAGCATGATAAAGAAGCCTTGGCTTTCCATGAAGTCATGCTGAATGAATTCAAACTGAATATTTAGTAACCCGACCTATACAGTAATAATATATAATTGTACATTTAATACTTTTGACTTCAGTAATTAGTGTTGAATATTATAAGCTATTACGATTTACACTCCAATTTTATATTGTTCACAGAACTGAAACACTCTTATTTAAATGCATTTGAATTCGCATTTGTGTGTACGAGTTTCAATTTATGGGTAATATCAAAGACACTACAAGGGGAAGACTGGACACTTCGCGGATTTTGTGTAACGCTGAATTTCGTACATGGGGAAGGGCGCCCCTAGCGTTGAGTAAGTAAACTTCTTGTTGTTTTCGCGCGTAGCCATTGAAAACACAATAGGGAACTGCAGGTAGTGAAGTATCAAATTCCTTCTTATTTTTGCTTTTTTATCTCAAAATGTACACCAAATATTAATAGGAGTTTGTTTCTAAGTTTGTCTGTTTACAGGTGAAAATTTCCAAGAAATATTTAATAGTAGACATGCAGAATCAACATTCACGTACAAGTTTCTTTGCTTGCTGTTAAAAAAAAAACTCATGTACATCATCAGGATTGTTGCTGTTACCTGTGTCATGGTTTGAAGTCAAAATAGTAACTTTTATTTGAATACCTCTTTTCTATTTGAAGAATTGTTGTTAACAAGAGTGTCACATCCGAAACACAAGCATTTTGTTAACTGCGGCACATCGGAAATGCGATGCCTCAAAAAATCCAAGTCAAGTTAAAGTCATGCAGGAAATCTGGTTCCTCTTTTCACTTTCTTCTCCAAATTCGCTGATTAAAACTTAATGTTCACTTCTCATTTTCTATTCAGAAAACTACAGAAAAAAAAAAAAAAAAGGTTCGAGGATTTGAAAATGTTCATCTTTGTTGACAAATTTGCTCAAAAAGCAGAAATATCAAAAAACAAGTGTGCCTTATGTCTGCAAATATTTCAAGTTCATACTTCTAGTAATCTAAATCCTGATATTTCATTTTATTCACCATGGATACATAAATATGAAATATGAACTTTTATGTGAAAATGTTATAAATCAAACTAGGGACAAACAATTAATGAAATTAACTCCTGTCCATGTGGATATCAGGATTAGATTACTAGAAGAATGAGAAGTGAACATTATGTTTTAATCTGCGAATTTGGAGAAGAAAGTGAAAAGAGGAACCAGATTTCCTGCATGACTTTAACTTGACTTGGATTTGTTGAGGCATCGCATTTCCGATGTGCCGCAGTTAACAAAATGCTTGTGTTTCGGATGTGACACTCTTGTTAACAACAATTCTTCTAATAGAAAAGAGGTATTCAAATAAAAGTTACTATTTTGACTTCAAACCATGACACAGGTAACAGCAACAATCCTGATGATGTACATGAGTTTTTTTTTAACAGCAAGCAAAGAAACTTGTACGTGAATGTTGATTCTGCATGTCTACTATTAAATATTTCTTGGAAATTTTCACCTGTAAACAGACAAACTTAGAAACAAACTCCTATTAATATTTGGTGTACATTTTGAGATAAAAAAGCAAAAATAAGAAGGAATTTGATACTTCACTACCAGTTCCCTATTGTGTTTTCAATGGCTACGCGCGAAAACAACAAGAAGTTTACTTACTCAACGCTAGGAGCGCCCTTCCCCATGTACGACATTCAGCGTTTCATTGATCACTGTACAAAACCGGCGCAGTGTCCAGTCTTCCCCTTGTAGTGTCTTTGGTAATATCATTATATTCATAATCCATATAATTGAATGAAGTTAGTTAAGCAATTGAATGCAATAAGTTATGATTCATATATTATATTATACAATTTGGATAAATAATTCTTACTAACTTCCAAGAATTGCTGCTAGTTTATCTAGTTGTTTTTATAAATCTTTAGCTTGCTTAGTAAGTGTTAAATATTAATTATAATGATTTTAAATTTTAGATTAAAATATTAAATTTGCATTAGAAAATTAAATTAATACACGATGCCTTAATATTATATTATTAGCTTGTGTTATTACTCAATTTATGTATTGATATATAAAATAACAATATTACTTGGTTAGAATTCACAGGCTAATTCGTAATGCTATTCATTTGTGATTAGTATGTCTTTCTCTAATTATTATATATATTCAGATCTCCTTATACCTCGTGAGTCGTTCAAGTTATTTTGATGTTTGTAAATATCGCTGCACATGACACTGTAATGATTCATATTTTATGTATTATACAACCTTGAAAAATGAATTCTTACTTACTTTCATGCATTGCAGCTAGTTTATGTAATTTTCGTATATCTTTAACTAGCCCAGTAATTGTTATATCAATCATAATGATTTTAATGTTACCTTAAAATATAAAATTTGCATTAGGAAATATAAATTTAGACATGATGCCTATCGACTTTTGTAATCAATTTATTTATTAATTGATATATAAAACAACAATATAATTTACTGTCTTTCGTTAGTATTCATGCCTAATTCGTGATTCTATTCAGGTATTTTATGATTGATTTAATTCATTAATTATTGTTTATAACATATCAACGTTTCTTTATATCGTGAGTTCATTAATGTTATTTCCATGTTTGTAAATAGTTTTGAAAATGACGCTGCCATTCAGCTTTTAGCTGTGAATGTGACATTTTTGTTGTTGAATAAATACCATTATTATTATTATTACTATATATATAAAGCGAAATTAAAAACGCCACTTTTCACTTTAAAATATTATTATTTAATTTTGTCACAGAGCATGAAGGAAAATTTAACGCCCAATGATTACGCTGTATTTCAACCACGTTATACAATACTATTTCTCTCCACAAAACTGGGTATTGCGTTTGATGGATTACCGCATTAATGTAGTTTAACAATTGGGAAGAAACCTTTCATTATTTTTCTGCGCCTAATGAACAATTTTATACTAAAAATAATTATTTTATAATGTTTGCAAACTACCAATGTACAATAAATTGTTGCATGAATTTGCATTAATTAATTTAGCCTTGTGTTTTGAGTTTTGAGCTTTGAAAAGCACGACCTTTGATGATTGGCCCCTTTCCCTCTCGAAAGCGTATGTCCAACACGTCATCGTTATGGGTCAATTCTCAGAGTTAGCTGTACAATTTTCAACCAAAATTGGCACAGAGGCTCTCTAGGCCATACTTCGTCCAACGTCATTGGCTACACGCCAAACGATGCTTGTGCTCCACCAGGAAGGGGTGTCAACAAGCAATGTCCACCTTTTCGTTGGAACATCGCAGGTTACGGTCTGTACAATCATCAAACGTCATCGAAAGGAGGGTCAATTAAAGCCATGGGAATCTCTAGGACATCCACGATTGACCACCAGGATAGATTATCGCAAATTGCTTAACCTGTGCCGTAGAAACCGGAAATGCCAAAAAGGAGCCTTCGCCGTCTATGAAGAAAACACTATGGAATCAACGCCTTCCGCCAAACTGTAGATCAGAGATCGCTATAACATGGTCACCGAGCAAGACAAACTACCAAGTGTCCACCCCATACCATGCAACCAAAATCCACCGGCCGTCCCCGGACTAGGAAGTACAGAAGATCGCCGCCTGGACACTCGTGATATGTCATCTTAATGGGTACGAGCCATACCACCGTTGGGCCGTCACAACCTCAAGTCGTTTTGTGAATGCAGAAATCTTGGAGCTACCGCCACGTAATCGACGAACCCTTTGTCTTCCATCTGTTCGGTCAAGGATGTTATGGCTCGTACGCATAAAGATGACATACCACTAGTGTCCAGGTGGCAATCTTCTAGGCTCCCTAGTCCAGGGACGTCCGGTAAATCTAGGTTGCATGGTTTGTAGTGGACACTTGGTAGTTTGTCTTGCTCGGTGACCATGTTAGAGCGATCTCTGATCTACAGTTTGGCGAAAGGCGTTGATTCCATAGTGTCTTCTTCATAGACGGCGAAGGCTCCTTTTTGGCATTTCTGGTTTATACGGCACAAGTTAAGCAATTTGCGATCATTTATCCTGGTGGTCAATCGTGGACGTCCAGGTGATTCCCGTAGCTTTAATTGACCCTCCTCTCGATGACGTCTGAGGATTTTACAGACCGTAAACTGCGATGTTCCAACGAAATAGTGGACATTGCTTCCTGGTGGAGCACAATCATCGTTTGGCGTGTAGCCAATAACGTTGGACGAAGTATGATCTGATAAGCGCTTGACTTCTGACCTCGGGACCCGAGTTCGAACCCAATCGATGCCCCTGCATTTGATGTCCTTCAGCAAGGCATTTAATCTACATTGCTGCTCTCTACCCAGGAGTATAAATGGTACTTGGTCGGGTGTTAACTTAGCCTGTAGCGCTCTACATCATAGGGCAGCTTGGACTGGTATGCTCCCCTGGGAGTTGAGATGGTGCACAGGATGATTGTGCAGGTTTGAACTGTACCTGAAAGGGTAATAATGCGCCTCTAAATAGGGCACCTACATGTAGATACATCATGGCGCTCTATACATGTTATATATTATTATTATTATTACATGTGTTTCAAAATGCAAATATATCATGAATTAAACAGAATATTTGTAAGCGAAGACTAAGCAACTAAAGCTTGCCAAATTGTCTTTGGTTGAACAACTGTTTTACATGTTAAGTGCATTTTAGATATATGTTATCTTGTATAATTGCTTATTATGAATTCTGAATTAGTGATTCATTTAAAGCACATAACTAAAGAGGTAATCTGCAGATGACCTCTTTAGTTATATTAGTCATTGTGACACAAAAATATTAAAGCCAAATGACAGTATTGGGAAACGTCCTGGGGTTGGGGTCTATAATTATTGGAGGCACTCCAGCACACTTTATATAAAAAGGACTCCCTCCTTGTATTTTGATTGTCTTTTCAATAAAATAGTGCGTTCACATCGCAGTTCATGTCGTTTGCGTGATACATTAATGAAGAGCTTAATTCCAAAAGGCGCTTAATCCACTTTTCAACATTCAAGAAAAACGGGTTTCTTTGCCCAACTTTGTACACATGCCTATGTGAATATGAAAATGGAATGTTCCATACTTTGATGTTGATTGTGTAATGTATGTCTAGATAGCTACGTAGCTTTTTAACGTATACTAATATCGTTAACTCATTTTTTTTTAATGAAAAGTGGATTTAACGCCTCTTGGAACTAAGCTCTTCATATCGTCGGTTGAGAAAGAGAAGGGTGCTAAGTCAGTGATTGTACTTCGGAGATAATCATTTTCAAGTTTGAAAGCTGAGTATAAACCAACTGTAGCTCTCTTTTATATTTCTAAAATATTCAAACAATTAGACAATCATTATCTAAATAGTTGGCACCACGTAGAGGTAGCTCTTATCTACAAGATATTATTATGCATACATTAATTTGGCAAATAATCGACTTAGCGCCCTTCTCATTTCATCCGACAATATCAAGAAGAAAAAAAAAGTAGAAATGCGGAAACGGTAGCGTTACTTGTTGACAAAAGGAAAGCTGAAATGAGGAGAAAATATTACACATATGTGATCTTTGGACTTGGATAGTCGTAATCCAAATGCATGTGTTTCCCGTCATTAAATGCCGTGGTTTCAGTGGACATGGAATCACATGATTGTTTGGGTATCGAGGGGAAAGTGTTTAAGGCTGTTTTGTTGCAGTCTGTTCTCGGTATTATGCAGACCATAATGTTTTGGAATAATTACGGCTGTGTATAGTGGAAGGATTCGCAATATTAATATGCTTTACTTTTTGTTATAACATTATCCTTGATTTTGGAAAGATGTTCGACGCTTTGACTGAGCCTTTCTAGAACCATACAAACAAACAAAATAAAATCCGTTTTACGCTGGAAAGAAAGGCATTTGAAGACAGGTTTTGTGAAAATAATCGGAAGTATTTTGTGTTATATGGGACTGTCAGTTTCCCGTAGGAAACAAATTTTAACAGAAACGTATAGCTCTTTTAATGTGTTAGATCTACTATAATTAAAGTCCCTTCAGACATAACTATCCTTTATAATGATACCAAACATTTGTATCCACCATCGATGCTGACAACGTTAATGCTCATGTAGTTATGGCATGTATGGAGGGAAACCAAATACGCGCCTCTACCATTCTTTGCTCGATATGTTACGAACTGCTGCACGATGCGAGGATCTTAAGCTGCAACCATTTCATCTGTCGGACTTGTCTTGAAAGGCTTGACTCTTCTGATCATCCAGGAGAACTTTCTTGCCCGCTATGTCGATGCATGACCGCAATGGCTACAGAGCTAGGTTTCGAAGGCCTTCCTCGTTATTACTCTGCAAATAATGAAATGCTTGATGCTGATTTTAATATCGAGGGCAACAAATTTGACGGTACGTTGTTCGCGGAGGTGGAGAGCCGCATCTGCAGCATGTGCTGCGACGGAAGCGGCGAAAACGAGCCAGTCGACAAGGTTGCTTCAGCTTCAGTCGCAACCGCGGTGTCGTTTTGTCGGGACTGTAAGGATTTCATGTGCGAAGCCTGCACTACAGGCCATACCAGAATGAAGAGGTTATTTTCAAATCACAGCGTCATTCCCGTCCACAGCACCTTGCGGGGGTCAGCTGAAGACAAATGCAGAGACCATCCTACAGAGACCAAAGACTACTTCTGCCGAGCCTGCAAGAAGCACGTATGTCGTAGGTGCACGCAGTCGCTTCACAATAATCATGACTGTGAAGACACTCTTCTCATTGAGAAGGAGACGAAAGGAAAACTAGACTCATTACTGATGCAGCTCGCGGGAGAGAAAAGAGAAATCGAGGGATCGGTTCGAAATATCGAAAAAACAAAAACCCAAGTGAGGGATATTCTTAACAATCTCCATGAAAAGATATCACAGGCCCACCAGATTTTGATCAGACAACTTGAAGACAGGAAAAAGACTTTGCTGCAAGAGTTGGATGGGCTTGGAGCAGAACATGCCAAGAACCTGAACGACTTGAAGACAGAGGCAATCGTAAGTTCGTCACTTATCACGAAGTCTTTCAAGCAAATCGAGAACGGTTGGCATTCCGGTTTGAGAGGTGACCAGTTAAAGACGTACGTTCGCACGTGCCAGGACGCAAAAGTGCAATCAATCGCGGGTGATAATCGGGAGAGACTTCTTGAAGTTTGTTCAAGAGTCAAGCAAGAGGTCGAAAAGGTAACATTCGTTTTGTCGGCCAACGACGATCTGGATATCGGCCACCTCGCCGAAAGGAACCAGAAACAACAAAACCGCCCACCAACTGATGACAAAGAGATGGATTTTCAAAATTGCACGAAGAAAAACAACATGTTGCAATTCACTGGAAAGCTTAAAGAAAGCTCGCAAATATCTGAAGCCATCCAGAGAATCTCCAGGACGGATTCCTGTGATACAAAAGTACGTGCAATCAGCATTTCGTGCCTTTCTAAGGATGGTTCTGCGAGTGGCAAGCGGATGAGGACTAATGCTGATGAAGAGACTGTCCCAAACAACCCGACTCTTTTCTTCCAAGAAGAATGTGACGGAGATGGCCAGAGCCAATTAGGACAATGTACGGAGAGTAACTACAAGTACGCGCATGATGATGTATACGCAACATGGGACGTCGTAGGGGTTGACGCCCCCTTCCTACATGCTCTTATACAATCGGAACCACTGCAGATCAAGCCAGGACCACTTTCCCGCGCGACAGACATTCCAATTACCCGGATAAGCTTTACACCCCACTACTTTAGATCGTTCATGTGGGAGGTCTGCGAGACACGGCTATCCTACAACGACCCTCCCACCTGTCTGACCGTGCACCCATCATCAGGCGCGCTGGTAGTTGGCTACGGCAACTATCCAGCAGTTAGCCTTTCTCCTTTCGGAGAGGATCCCCGACCTCGTCCCTTCCTGCCCGACAGTACCGCCGGTATTTTGGATATGACAATCTTGAGTGACGGCCGAATTGTTGCCATATCCAGGAGAGGTGACCTCCAATATCTGCGCAGTGACGGCAAACGGATCGCCAAATTTCGGCTACCATCGCTGATGTGGAAAGTAGGTTCGGACGAGGATGATGAAGTGTTCGTTCTGCCGCATTTCGCCTCAGAGGTCTACCGCTTCCGCGTGGATTCGGACAATCAAACGGTTCGCCCTTTCTACTGCAGGTACTGCCCGACGGGACTACTGACGAGCCGTCGATGTCTCGCCATCAAGACCTCCGTCGACATCGTCGGACTGAGCGTCGACGACGGGAGCGAAATGTGGTGGATCTACAAAGGGAAAAGTGCTTTCAATTGCGCCATCGACAGGGCAAATGGATACATGATTATGGCCGTTCACTCGCCGCACGGGACATCAAAGAGATCCGGAGTATTTCAAATCGAGACATACAGACTCGACGACGGTGAGCTCCTAGAATCGCAAGAAGTTCGGCTCGGGGAAGGGACAGAACTCACTCACATGGTATGCGTTACTCACGGTATTATCGCACTCACCACTGCCAATTCTATCGTGATTTTGAAAAGGATTTAAAAGCATCTTCACTCAAACAAATACAATCATTTTTGTAGAATCGCGCTCTTCCTGATTCTTTTGAAGGTTACTCAGAAAAGTAAATAGCAACGCAAACTATACTATTGTCCAAATCCTCAAAACTTTTTTTTTTTTTTTTTTTTTTTTTTTCTCCCTCCACAGGGCATTTATTGGTATAAGTAAAACAAAATTAAACATAGCATGACATTTACAAACATATCATAACAATAACAATAAATGAACCATAAATGAACCGTCGTATAATTTCTTTGTATAAATATAACTAATTAAACAATATCAGAAAACATACTTCTCAAGGAAAACCATTTTTTATCAAAGTATTTACCATGACCTTTCAAACTAAATATATATTTTTCATTTTTATAATATGAAATTGAAGCTGATTTAAACTGAGAAAATACAGGTATTTTATTCACTAGTTTACTTCGAAATATTATTTGCTTACTAACGAACAATAAACAGTTTATTGCTCTATTATTTAAACCTCTTAATCCAAACAATATATTTTCATTTGTAAAATGTATGTTACAACCAGCACTTATGTTAATCCATCTTTCTAGTTTTGCCCATATAATTTTAACAAATTGACAATCACAAAATAAATGAGTAATTGTTTCAGTATGAGCATTACAAAAGGAACATAATTCAGTTTCAACCATGTTCAATTTAAACAATATGTCGTTTGTAAACAAAATTCTATGTAATATTGTAAATTGAAACCAACGTAAATTAACATCAATAGAACAATTAAATGCAAGAGCACAATACTTCTGCCATATGGATTCATCAATATTGAAAAACCTTTTCCATTTTGTATAGCTTTTACATTCTTCCCTTTTTTGTTGTAATAATAAAGCATATATATGCGAGCATCCTTTTCGAAATAGACAAATAAGGGAAATTAAATCTAATCTTAAAGGCTGTTCCATTTTCACAAAAATACCACAACGGTTATTGAAACCAGATTTAATAGCTTCACATAGGCCAAAGTATTGCAAAAAATTAACTGTAATTTGATATTTCAATTTAAATTTATTGAGTGACAAAAAAGTTCCATCTTCATCTAACAAATCGTTAATACATATTATACCCTTTTCGTACCAAGACCTATAAAATACACACACGTTATTCACCTGAATATGACTATTAAACCATAGAGGCTGACAAGATATATCGCGAAAATTTTTAGACTGTAAAATACTATAAGCCAAAAAAACATTTTTCCAAAACGGGTTAGTTGCACCTATTGACAATCTTAAAAAGTGAACATCACCAAAAGTAGGGTTCAATTGACAATTTTTGGGCATAAATGTATGCATTAAATTATCAATAAAAGAATCTATATTACCAAAAAAGTATCTTCTCATCCATGATATTTTCAATGAATGAACATGTGAGTATATATCTATCATTTTGGCTCCTCCCAAATGATAGGGTTGTATCATTTGTTTCCTACTTATTTTGTCAGGTTTATGATTCCAAATAAATTAAAAAAATGACTTTTGTAATAATTTCATAATTTCATCAGAGGGGTTCGGTAATGATAAAAATAAATAATTTAACTTTGATACTAATAAGGATTTTACAACTATTATTCTACCAAACACTGTTAACGATCTTTTCAACCAGAGAGTCATTTGAGAGTTAATATGTAAAATTTGTGTATAAAAATTATGATCAACCATATCGTGCAAGTCACCCGAGAAATCGATGCCTAAATATTTAAAATAACCATCAAAAACCCAATCTAAATTTTCTTCCGTACACAAAGAATCTTTCCTTTCTTTATATCTCCCTATCCACATTACTTTAGTTTTGTGTTTATTTAAACTCAACCCTGATGCAGATTCAAAAGTATTTAAAATTTCTATCGTTTTCTTCAAATTATCTTCTGTACCATCTAAAGTAATTAGAGTATCATCAGCATACTGAATTATTTTGTGCTGAACATTTGCTATTTTTATCCCATTTATACCATCACATTTTCTTACCATTATACTTAATATTTCTGCACATAAAAGAAAAATGTATGGAGACAGAGGGTCACCTTGACGACATCCTCTTTCTATATTAAATCTGTTTGTCATATGACCATTGACCATAGCGCATGACGATGCATTCTCATAAAAAAGTTTAATCCATGATTTTATTGAATCACCAAAATTAAAAAAGTCCAGAGCCTGAAAAATAAAGTCGTGTGATGTTGAGTCGAAGGCTTTTTCAAAATCTATTATCAACAAAAGTCCAGGAATATCATTTAAATCCGTGTATAACATCAAATCAAACAAAAGACGTATATTTTCCCCAATAAATCGTCCAGACATGAAACCCTTTTGACTTTCATTAATCACAAAAGGTAATAGTTGTTTAATCCGGTTTGCAATACAAGATGAAGCTATTTTATATATAACATTTAATAAAGAAATAGGTCTCCAGTTTGATAACAATTTTCTATCTTTATTTCCTTTTGGTATTAATGTAATCACTCCCATTTTATGCGCTTCAGTCATATGACCATTAAAATATGCATAATTCAATGATCGAAGTAAAAAATACTTTATACTGCCCCAAAAAAACTTTTAAAATTCAACTGTAAAACCATCCATTCCTGGGGATTTATTATTTTTCATATTTGTAATAACTTGAAAAACCTCGTCAATTACCAAAGGACCTTCTAAAGAATCTTTCATCTGCACATTAAATTTCGGGATGTTTCTTGATTGAAAAAGATCCCAATCAAAGTCGGATACAGGTTTATGCTTATATAATTTAGAGTAAAAACGATGTACTTCAAATGAAACATTTGGATTTTGAATTGTATTACCTTGATCATCAATCAGTGTTTTAATTTGTCTATTAATACGATTTTGTTTTTCTAAGTTCAAAAAGAACTTTGAGGGTTTTTCACCAAACTACATCCATTGTAACTTTGAACGAAGAATTGCGTCATCGACTTTTTGTTTTCTCAAATCTTCCAAACTATTTTTTTTATCTTCCAATTCTTCAATAATATCTTTATTATCTAAAACATAAATAATCTTATTTTCTAAATCACTAATTTCTTTTTCTAATTTAGTTTCATTTTTCATACACCGTTTTCTTTTCATACTTGAATATGATATTGTCTCACCTCTTATCATCATTAATAATGTATTAAAAAATAACTGATCATCTATAGAAAATCTGTAATTTTCAAAATTACATTTATCTAAGTCTAATTCATCATAAGACACTTCATCCACCGAATACATTACAATATTTTCTTTAATTACATGTTTAACTTTCTGTACATATTCTTCATCTTTCAACAACGAATTATTAAATTTCCAATAACCTTTACCTGTATGTATCTTATCTAAATTCAAAGACAAGCATACTAATGAATGGTCTGTCCTATATCCTGGTAATATTTTTAATTTATCTATAACTGACATTAATTCTTTTGTAACGAGAAAAAAATCCAATCTTGCCATTTTTACCGGATTTTGCTGTCGCCAAGAAAAACTTTTTTTTAAAGGATACAATTCTCTCCAAGGATCAATCAAATTTAAATTCTGTTTTAAATGACTAACTCTATTTTTTGCCAATGGGTTATTAATGCGAATATAATTGTAAGTGTCTAAATCAAAATCCTGTACCAGATTCCAATCACCACAAATAATAGTAAATGGGTTTTCAAATTCCAATATACATTTTTCTATCTGACCATAAAAAAGGGGACTGTCAGTGTTGGGACCATACAAAGATACTAATGTAATATCATAATCAAATATCCTAATATGGAGTACAACAAAATTTCCATTATCATCTTCTTTACTATCTAAAATATCGACTGTTATGCCTCCACTAAACAAAATTGCCACTCCTCTTGAGTTTGAAGCTTTACAACTAATAAAACATTGACCATCCCATTCTTTTTTAAGGTTTTCTCGATCTAAATCAATAAAATGCGTATCTTGTAAGCAACATATATGATATTTATTTAATATTAAAAATTGAAACAATTCATGTCTTTTGTCCTAATTTGCTAGACCACGACAATTCATAGAAACAACATCTACCTTAGACATATATAACTGACATCATAAAGGATATAAATCCAATACACCCTGTGGAGATTTTTACAATTGGCACACACAACATTGAACATACACAAAACACATTTACACATATTACTATTCATACGCAAACTCAAGGAACTTTAAAAAAAAGAAATAAAAAAAGCTCCGCAAATTGACCATGGAATTTTAAAATAAAGGCTTCGTAAAGTCATTTGTATGATAATTCAAGATAACAAAAAATTAAAAATAAACCAATTAACAAAAAAAACAAAAATTAATTTAAAAATGTTGATAAATAAATGAATATTGGAAAAATAAGGAAATATAGAAATGAAGAAAAAAAGACAAGTATCTAAGGAGAAAAGAAGGCAGCAAGGACTAGGAGTAAGCAGGAATATCAAAATATGAATACCCTTCTCTAACATGTCTAAGCTTACCTCTAAATCTGAATACCCTTCCCTAACATGTCTAAAGCTTACCTCTAAATCTTCCCATATTATTAGCTTCTTCTTTTTTTTAATGAGGAAAAAATTAATAAAAAATAAAAAATAAAAATATACACTCGCAATTGTACAAGAATTACAAGTGCCCCAGCATAACTACAATTAGAATCTCGCAGTTATTAGTTGCCAAAAAATCTCAATAAACTTCTTCCCCCCAACCCTTTTTTTCTTTCCAAATTCAAAAATCATAAAAGAGTATCAATAGCGTTTTAAACAGTCGCATTTAAATAAGCGAATTAAGCAATATAAAAGTCATAATAAAAGTTGCATCCCAACCGGTGTACATACGATCATTTTACATGTCTTTCAATAGACCAACTCGGTAATGTCAATAGACCGACTCGGTAATGTCAATAGACCGACTCGGTAATGTCAATAGACCGACTCGGTAATGTCAATAGACCGACTCGGTAATGTCAATAGACCTCAAAACTTACTTGGAACTCTAGTGGTTCTCTCATACCTTGTCATATTCATATCAACAATACAAGCACGGTACAGGTTTCAGTTTTTCAAATTTCAATTTTGTTCAAAAGATATTTATGATTGAAGTGTTCAGATGTTAAACTGTCTACGGGATACAAAGAAAGTGCAATGAGTTGGTGAATATAACTTTGCATTTTTGCTCATTTCTCGGCGAAAAAAAGATCCAATTAACGTGAAATTCTCACACATTACTTTGTGGACATATCAGATCACACCAGTAAACATTTATTAACCACTCAACACTTAACTTGTTGCACTTGTCAACAAAGTTACTAGATCCCTTTGTTTAATGTACATGTTTAAAGTACATGCATGGTTAAGCTTTTCAATATCGTCATCGTATCGAAATATACCTGCAATGTCTGGGAGGTTCTATAAATAATACCCCAGTCACATTTGCTCTACGGCTAGGATACGGCGGCCGTACGCCCCCGAAATTGAGAGATGCGTCGCGCCGCACGTTTCTCTCAATCTTGGGGCCGCCAACTTTCTGCGGCCGCCGCGGCGGCCGCAGAAAAGCTGCCGTTGCTTGAGGGTCACCGTAGGGCGTATCCCTATATTTTACAGGCCGCAAGGGTCGCCGTGGGGTTATAGCGCGGAGTTATAACTTTTTTTTCATTTCTACGTTCGCCGTAGCAATTAGACACGTCTATGCTATTCAGATTATCCACGCCACATGTGGCTACCACTCCTGTACTCTAGGTGTGTACTGTAGCGGTAGCGTTAGTCTGGCCGCATGGATGCCAATGGGCCCCCTGCGGCCACTTTGCGGCCGCCTTGCGGGCGCCTTGCGGCTACCTTGCGTCTGCCTTGGTATTTGTCAAAAACCTACAGCCACCGCAGGGATGCCCTAAGGCGACCCGGCGGCTACCCTAACAAAATTATGTGACTGCTACAGTATGTGACCGTAGAAATGCTGCGACGGCCCTATAATTATTGGCCGTAGATATTTTAGACCGCACGGCCGCCGCGGCAAATGTGACTGAGGTATAAATATATCTACAAGAATTGCTTGGAAAATCTCGAAATGACCAAGATGAAATACATAATTGTACTATTATGACATTTGATATAAAGGATTTTAATATGTCAAACCGTACTATAAACTGGGGCTATACAGGGTGGCCCAAAACAAACGGAACGGGACACTTCCCAAAATATAGTAACAACATGATTGTGTCCATAGGATAGGGTGTCTTTTCCAATGAAAATAGACACTAAGAACAGTCATTTTGGTCGTGTAGTTTTTGTTTTAGGGCGCTGTGAGTGACACCATGTCAGGTTCCCATTTTTGTCAATTTTTACCAAGTCAGAGCCTGATAAATCGGACTTACTGCCCGTCATAGTATCGAACAAATATGCCCTTTCCCTTGGCACATAGCTGAATGCACACTAACAACCCGACATGGTGTCACTCACAGCGCCCTAAAACAAAAAATGCACGACCAAAATGACTGTTCTTGGTATTGTTTTTCATTGGAAAAGACACCCTATCCGATGGACATAATAATTTTGTTATTTTATTTTGGGATGTGCCCCGTTCCGTTTTTGTTTGGGCCACCCTGTATATAAGCATGATAAAGGAGCCTTGGCTTTCCATGAAGTCTTGCTGAATGAATTCAAAATGAATATTTAGTAACCCGACCTATACAGTAATAATATATAATTGTACATGTAATACTTTTGACTTCAGTAAGTGTTGAATATTATAAGCTATTTACGATTTACACTCCAATTTTATATTGTTCACAGAACTGAAACACTCTCATTTAAATGCATTCGAATTCGCATTTGTGTGTACGAGTTTCAATTTATGGGTAATATCATTATATTCATAATCCATATAATTGAATGAAGTTATACTTGAGCAATTGAATGCAATTAATTCTGATTCATATATTATATTATACAATTTGGATAAATAATTCTTACTAACTTCCAAGAATTGCTGCTAGTTTATTTAGTTGTTTTTATAAATCTTTAGCTTGCTTAGTAAGTGTAAAATATTAATTATAATGATTTTAAATTTTAGATTAAAATATAAAATTTGCATTAGAAAATTAAATTAATACACGATGCCTTAATAGTATATTATTAGCTTGTGTTATTACTCATTTTATGTATTGATATATGAAATAACAATATTACTTACCGTCGTTGGTTAGAATTCACAGGCTAATTCGTAATGCTATTCATTTGTGATTAGTATGTCTTTCTCTAATTAGTATATATATTCAGATCTCCTTATACCTCGTGAGTCGTTTAAGTTATTTTGATGTTTGTAAATATAGCTGCACATGACACTGTAATAATTCATATTTTATGTAGTATACAACCTTGAAAAATGAATTCTTACTTACTTTCATGCATTGCAGCTAGTTTATGTAATTTTCGTAAATCTTTAACTAGCCCAGTAATTGTTATATCAATCATAATGATTTTAATGTTACCTTAAAATATAAAATTTGCATTAGGAAATATAAATTTAGACATGATGCCTATCGACTTTTGTAATCACTTTATTTATTAATTGATATATAAAAAAACAATATAATTTACTGTCCTTCGTTAGTATGCATGCCTAATTCGTGATATGTTTGTAAATAGTTTTGAAAATGACGCTGCCATTCAGCTTTTAGCAGTGAATGTGACATTTTTGTTGTTGAATAAATACCATTATTATTATACCACTATGTAAATATAATTTTTCACGCACAACTATTTTATTTATTGGAACAAAATGCTGGAATAATATACCTATCGAAATAAGAGCATGTCCAACATTATCAAGTTTTAAACGCAAATATAAAAGTTATTTATTGTCATGTGAAGCATGATAACATGCATGTGTAGATTTTAAAAGTAAAGTTTGATATACCTATATACACATGTAAAAGTATACATTTTCCCCTCTTCTCTTTTATCTTTTGTTTTATTTTCTCTTCTCTCAACCGTTAGGCCATACAGGGAGATACCCTCGATAAGCCTCTGGCTTTTTGGTTCTCCCCCACATTCTCATTTATTGTTTGTTAAGTAGACATCTTTATCTCTTGTCTGTGCACCAAATGTTTGTAACTGTACGATTTTCTCTATGTTGTTCTTGTAGTTGTAATCGCATTAGTTTGTATTCAATTGTATTTGTTGTTTTTAATGCAGAATGTGGAAATAAAATGAAATAAAATGAAATGAAAATTATTATTACTAATTTACTATATATATAAAACGGAATTAAAAACGCCACTTTTCACTTTAAAATATTATTATTTAATTTTGTCACACAGCATGAAGGACAATTTAACGCCCAATGTTTACGCTGCATTTTAACCACGTTATACAATACTATTTCTCTCCACAAAACTGGGTATCGCGTTTGATGGATTACCGCATTAGCGTAGTTTAACAAATGGGAAGAAACCTTTCATTATTTTTTGCGCCTAATGAACCATTTTATACTAAAAATAATGATTTTATAATGTTTCCAAACTACCAATGTACAATAAATTGTTGTATGAATTTGCATTAATTAATTTAGCCTTTTGTTTTGAGCTTTGCCTTTGAAAAGCAGGACCTTTGATGATTGGCCCCTTTCCCTCTCGAAAGCGTATGTCCGACAAGTCATCGTTATGGGTCAATTCTCAGAGTTAGCTGTAAAATTTTCAACCAAAATTGGCACAGAGGCTCTCTTGGCCATACTTCGTCCAACGTTATTGGCTACACGCCAAACGATGCTTGTGCTCCACCAGGAAGGGGTGTCAACAAGCAATGTCCACTATTTCGTTGGAACATCGCAGGTTACGGTCTGTACAATCATCAAACGTCATCGAAAGGAGGGTCAATTAAAGCCATGGGAATCTCTAGGACATCCACGATTGACCAACAGGATAGATTATCGCAAATTGCTTAACCTGTGCCGTAGAAACCGGAAATGCCAAAAAGGAGCCTTCGCCGTCTATGAAGAAAACACTATGGAATCAACGCCTTTCGCCAAACTGTAGATCAGAGATCGCTATAACATGGTCACCGAGCAAGACAAACTACCAAGTGTCCACCCCATACCATGCAACCAAGATCCACCGGCCGTCCCCGGACTAGGGAGTACAGAAGATCGCCGCCTGTCATCTTAATGGGTACGAGCCGTACCACCGTTGGGCCGTCACAACCTCAAGTCGTTTTGTGAATGCAGTAATCTTGGAGCAACCGCCACGTAATCGACGAACCCTTTGTCTTCCATCTGTTCGGTCAAGGATGTTATGGCTCGTACGCATTAAGATGACATATCATTAGTGTCCATGTGGCAATCTTCTAGGCTCCCTAGTCCAGGGACGTCCGGTAAATCTGGGTTGCATGGTTTGTAGTGGACACTTGGTAGTTTGTCTTGCTCGGTGACCATGTTAGAGCGATCTCTGATCTACAGTTTGGCGAAAGGCGTTGATTCCATAGTGTCTTCTTCATAGACGGCGAAGGCTCCTTTTTGGCATTTCCGGTTTCTACGGCACAAATTAAGCAATTTGCGATCATTTATCCTGGTGGTCAATCGTAGACGTCCAGGTGATTCCCGTAGCTTTAATTGACCCTCCTCTCGATGACGTCTGAGGATTTTACAGACCGTAAACTGCGATGTTCCAACGAAATAGTGGACATTGCTTCCTGGTGGAGCACAAGCATCGTTTGGCGTGTAGCCAATAACGTTGGACGAAGTATGATCTGATAAGTGCTTGACTTCTGATCTCGGGACCCGAGTTCGAACCCAATCGATGCCCCTGCATTGTATGTCCTTCAGCAAGCAATTTAATCTACATTGCTGCTCTCTACCCAGGAGTATAAATGGTACTTGGTCGGGTGTTAACTTAGCCTGTAGCGCTCTAAATCATAGGGCAGCTTTGGCTAGTATGCTCCCCTGGGAGTTGAGATGGTGCACAGGATGATTGTGCAGGTTTGAACTGTACCTGTTGACCAAGGGTAATAATGCGCCTCTAAATAGGGTACCTACATGTAGATACATCATGGCGCTCTATAAATGCTATATATTATTATTATTACATGTGTTTGAAAATGCAAATATATCATGAATTAAACAGATTATTTGTAAGCAAAGACTAAGCAACTAAAGCTTGCCAAATTGTCTTTGGTTGAACAACTGTTTTACATGTTAAGTGCACTTTAGGTATATGTTATCTTGTATAATTGCGTATTATGAATTCTGAATTAGTGATTCATTTAACAGGCCCGGTGGAGCACCCGGAATTTGAATTTCCAACGGACTTTTAAGTGAATCCAAAAACGTGGTTTCAAAAATGCAAAATCTTGAAATCCGTGTTGTGCCCTTTTTACTGCAATCACCGGTCTGAAACTTGTTATACTAACTAAGTTTGTTATGAACTCAGTGTGTGGAAAAATATGAAAATCTATTGAATATTATTTGAGATTTTAGTGTGTTTTGAATTTTACCCATTGATAAACAAGCTGTCTATTTTTTTTCTGACTCTGCCCTATCCAGCAATTTCTAAAGTAGAGACTTCGTATGTATAATAATGAGGATTGAATCTATTTATGGGTGAAGTTTCCGCTTGGACGATGTTGTACCTTTAGAGATATGAGTATTGTTTCAAGAGCATTAATTTAAAAATGTGTAGTCAGCGTACTCTACTGCGCATGCGCCTGACCATGTACACAATTGATATCGGTCATCCACCGTTCTGGCAAATCAGCTGACCCGACAATGCAGCAGATCGCCCATTGTCTATGTAACGAGCGCATGCAAGAGATTTAGAAATATACACAACTTTGAACGTGAGGGACTGGTTATCACAGTCGCACAGGCATTTTTTTCAACGAGACTCGGACATTGAGGTACATTTTTTTCTGACTCTACCCTATCCAGTTACGATGACAATCAATATTTCATGAGGATTAAGGTAATTAAATTTCCGTTCAATGGTTATTCAGTGATTTTTGCCCGCTCTCGGAAAAATAGTAAATTACAGGGTGAGTTCCTGTCTGATTTTTTTTCGTTTTTATCGTAAAAACTATCCTTAACATTTCGAATTTTCGATGCATCAATCACTATTGTCATATATATATGAGTGTCTTTTAATTATATTAGGTTATCTATTTAGTAGCTTCGATTGCAGCTATTCATCATACTTGAGACGATTTCGCTTTCTTTATTTGTTTATTTTTTTTGCATTGGCCGGTAAACAGTTGTTGATTTTATGCAAATGATGTTTACTTGGCGATATTCGAACGCTCGTTAATTACAGTGCTCCACCGCGCCTGTTGAAGCACAGATGACCTCTTCAGTTATATTAGTCATTGTGACACAAAAATATTAAAGCCAAATGACAGTATTGGGAAACGTCCTGGGGTTGGGGTCTATAATTATTGGAGGCACTCCAGCACACTTTATATAAAAAGGACTCCCTCCTTGTATTTTGATTGTCTTTTCAATAAAATAGTGCGTTCACATCGCAGTTTATGTCGTTTGCGTGATACATTAATGAAGAGCTTATATAATTCCAAAAGGCGCTTAATCCACTTTTCAACATTCAAGAAAAACGGGTTTCTTTGCCCAACTTTGTACACATGCCTATGTGAATACGAAAATGGAATGTTCCATACTTTGATTTTGATTGTGTAATGTATGTCTAGATAGCTACGTAGCTTTTTAACGTACTGATATCGTTAACTCAATTTTTTTTAATGAAAAGTGGATTTAACGCCTCTTGGAACTAAGCTCTTCATATCGTCGGTTGAGAAAGAGAAGGGTGCTAAGTCAGTGATTGTACCTTGGAGATAATCATGTTCAAAGTTTGAAAGCTGAGTAGAAACCAACTGTAGCTCTCTTTTATATTTCTAAAATATTCAAACAATTAGACAATCATTATCTAAATAGTTGGCACCACGTAGAGGTAGCTCTTATCTACAAGATAGTATGCATACATTAATTTGGCAAATAATCGACTTAGCGCCCTTCTCATTTTCATCCGACAATATCAAGAAGAAAAACAAGAGTAGAAATGCGGAAACGGTAGCGTTACTTGTTGACAAAAGGAAAGCTGAAATGAGGAGAAAACATTACACATATCTGATCTTTGGACTTGGATAGTCGTAATACAAATGCATGTGTTTCCCGTCATTAAATGCCGTGGTTTCACTGGACATGGAATCACATGATTGTTTGGGAATCGAGGGGAAAGTGTTTAAGGCTGTTTTGTTGCAGTCTGTTCTCGGTATTACGCAGACCATAATGTTTGGGAATAATTACGGCTGTGTTAGTGGAAGGATTCGCAATATTAATATGCTTTACTTTTTGTTATAACATTATCCTTGATTTTGGAAAGATGTTCGACGCTTTGACTGAGCCTTTCTAGAACCATATAAACAAACAAAAACAAATCCTTTTTACGCTGGAAAGAAAGGCATTTGAAGACAGGTTTTGTGGAAATAATCGGAAGTATTTTGTGTTCTATGGGACTGTCAGTTTCCCGGAGGAAACAAATTTTAACAGAAACGTAACTCTTTTAATGTGTTAGATCTACTATAATTAAAGTCCCTTCAGACATAACTATCCTTTATAATGATACCAAACATTTGTATCCACCATTGATGCTGACAAAGTTAATGCTCATGTAGTTATGGCATGTATGGAGGGAAACCAAATACGCGCCTCTACCATTCTTTGCTCGATATGTTACGAACTGCTGCACGATGCGAGGATCTTAAGCTGCAACCATTCCATCTGTCGGACTTGTCTTGAAAGGCTTGACTCTTCTGATCATCCAGGGGAACTTTCTTGCCCGCTATGTCGATGCATGACCCCAGTGGATACAGAGCTAGGTGTCGAAGGCCTTCCTCGTTATTACTCTGCAAATAATGAAATGCTTGATGCTGATTTTAATATCGAGGGCAACAAATTTGACGGTACGTTGTTCGCGGAGGTGGAGAGCCGCATCTGCAGCATGTGCTGCGACGGAAGCGGCGAAAACGAGCCAGTCGACCAAGTTGCTTCAGCTTCAGTCGCAACCGCGGTGTCGTTTTGTCGGGACTGTAAGGATTTCATGTGCGAAGCCTGCACTACAGGCCATGCCAGAATGAAGAGGTTATTTTCAAATCACAGCGTCATTCCCGTCCACAGCACATTGCGAGGGTTATCAGCAGCTGAAGACAAATTCAGAGACCATCCCACTGAGACCAAAGACTACTTCTGCCGAGCCTGCCAGAAGCACGTATGTGGTAGGTGCACGCAGTCGCTTCACAAGAATCATGACTGTGAAGACTCTCTTCTCATTGAGAAGGAGACGAAAGGAAAACTAGACTCATTACTGATGCAGCTCGCGGGAGAGAAAAGAGAAATCGAGGGATCGGTCCGAAATATCGAAAAAACAAAAACCGAAGTGAGGGATATTCTTAACATTCTCCATGGAAAGATATCACAGGCCCACCAGATTTTGATCAGACAACTTGAAGACAGGAAAAAGACTTTGCTGCAAGAGTTGGATGGGCTTGGAGCAGAACATGCCAAGAACCTGAACGACTTGAAGACAGAGGCAATCGTAAGTTCGTCACTTATCACAAAGTCTTTCAAGCAAATCGAGAACGGTTGGCATTCCGGTTTGAGAGGTGACCAGTTAAAGACGTACGTTCGCACGTGCCAGGACGCAAAAGTGCAATCAATCGCGGGTGATAATCGGGAGAGACTTCTTGAAGTTTGTTCAAGAGTCAAGCAAGAGGTCGAAAAGGTAACATTCGTTTTGTCGGCCAACGACGATCTGGATATTGGCCACCTCGACGAAAGGAACCAGAAACAACAAAACCGCCCAGCAACTGATGACAAAGAGATGGATTTTCAAAATGGCACGAAGAAAAACAACATGTTGCAATTCACTGGAAAGCTTGAAGAACACTCGCAAATATCTGAAGCCATCCAGAGAATCTCCAGGACGGATTCCTGTGATACAAAAGCACGTGCAATCAGCATTTCGTGCCGTTCTAAGGATGGTTCTGCGAGTGGCAAGCGGATGAGGACTAATGCTGATGAAGAGACTGTCCCAAACAACCTGACTCTTTTCTTCCAAGAAGAATGTGACGGAGATGGCCAGAGCCAATTAGGACAATGTACGGAGAGTAACTACAAGTACGCCCATGATGATGTATACGCAACATGGGACGTCGTAGGGGTTGACGCCCCCTTCCTACATGCTCTTATACAATCGGAACCACTGCAGATCACGCCAGGACCACTTTCCCGCGCGACAGACATTCCCATTACCCGGATAAGATTTACACCCCATTACTTTAGATCGTTCATGTGGGAGGTCTGCGAGACACGGCTATCCTACAACGACCCTCCCACCTGTCTCACCGTGCACCCATCATCAGGCGCGCTGGTAGTTGGCTACGGCAACTATCCAGCAGTTAGCCTTTCTCCTTTCGGAGAGGATCTCCGACCTCGTCCCTTCCTGCCCGACAGTACCGCCGGTATTTTGGATATGACAATCTTGAGTGACGGCCGAATCGTTGCCATATCCAGGAGAGGTGACCTCCAATATCTGCGCAGTGACGGCAATCGGATCGCCAAATTTCGGCTACCATCGCTGATGTGGAAAGTAGGTTCGGACGAGGATGATGAAGTGTTCGTTCTGCCGCACTTTGCCTCTGAAGTCTACCGCTTCCGCGTGGATTCGGACAATCAAACGGTTCGTCCTTTCTACTGCAGGTACTGCCCGACGGGACTACTGACGAGCCGTCGATGTCTCGCCATCAAGACCTCCGTCGACATCGCCGGACTGAGCGTCGACGACGGGAGCGAAATGTGGTGGATCTACAAAGGGAAAAGTTCTTTCCATTGCGCCATTGACAGGGCAAATGGATACCTGCTTATGGCCGTTCACTCCCCGCACGGGACATCCAAGAGATCCGGAGTATTTCAAATCGAGACATACAGACTCGACGACGGTGAGCTCCTAGAATCGCAAGAAGTTCGGCTCGGGGAAGGGACAGAACTCACTCACATGGTGTGCGTTACTCACGGTATCATCGCACTCACCACTGCCAATTCTGTCGTGATTCTGAAAAGGATTTGAATACCTCGTCAGTATACAAATACAATACTGTAAAATCGCGCTCTTCATTAAGCGTTTGGAGAACGCTCAGAAATGAAAAATGTAACGAGCCTAGACATCATAGGGGAAATAAACTAACAACGAAAACTATACTATAGGTTTTCCCGGCCAGTTTTCTACATTACGCGGCCAAATTCGTTTATGTGCCTTCAAATTCGTGCAATTGCCGTGGAGGAGTCGCTTTGGTAATTCAAATTCATATTCCGAGCATTCACATTCGTATATGGGCACTCAAATGTTAAATCGCAAAATTCAAATTCGCAAACGGTGCATTCGATTTCATTATATGGGCGCTATTTTCAACATAATATGCATTCAATTTGATACGGCAAGCTGGGCAATCGCTTGTTTGTGCATTCAATTTCGTTCATGGGTGATCAATTTCCAGAAATGTCCATTCAATTTAAGTTACACAAACAACATCCATACGTACTCACACATAAACATAATTCATTCATGTATACAACCATATAAATACGCACACTCATACAAACACACACGGATACGTTGACTTTGATTATTTGTTTTATATTATTATTATTATTATTATTATTATTATTTATTCGACCAAAAAGCATAATACAATGTAAAATACAACACAACTATATATGCACAAATTACAAAAATACAAGTTACAAGACAGAAGAAAATAGTTAGAAGCAGTGTGTGGGTCAGGGTTCACAAAAGTAAAGTGCATTACTGTTGCCCTAGGGCATGTGAACCCTCACACACTGCTCCAGAAGATGCAGCATTACGGAACATAAATAACAGTAAACGTATACCTAGATATATCAACGCCCAAATTTAGCTAAATATACTTCCACATATAATAGAGAATGCATAGATGAAATGATTATATCAATTAATGTGGCTCATACTTATATGGATTTACGGAAAATATAAGTTATATAAAGAAAACATGCACTGTATTTCGCGGTAATAAAGACATTGGACATTGGTATTACCGCTCCATCGACTAAAGCAAAGTTGCATATTAAATGATTATTGCAACTTAATAACCTTGGTAGCCGAAATGAGCCTTTTTAACAGAGAGAATAAACTTTTTAAAATGAATAAGTTAAAGAATGATTCTAACAATTAATGTGGCTCATAAAAGGTCATATTTATATAGATATATAATGAAAATATATTACGTAATTATGAGTTATACAAATTAAACATGCTTTGTTCTACATGTTTCGCGATAATAAAGGAATTTGGTATTAGTATTACCGCTCCCTCGACTATTTATGATAAGACCCAGACAGTGTAAAATGGCAAGGAACAATACTAAAGCGAAGTTGCATATCAACTGTATCATCATCCCCGTTCTTTTTCTCACATAGCCTCGACCATTTCATCATGTTATGTCTTTCCCTTTTTCAGATATACTTTTCAACATCTAATCTTCACTTTTCAAAATTTATCAGTCACATTTTGTCAAGATGTGTTTTCAATAATTGTATCTTTATTTCAAATTGTGCTTTCTTTTTTGTCTACCTTTATTCGTTCATCATGTCTTTACTTTATCATCATGCAATATACAGTTCATGATTTTTATCTTGATTTTCATCACATTTTCGTATGATTTTGTTATCATCTAATCTTTATTGTATCACCTCTTTCCCCCCATAATCTGTATCTTTATTTCCATCATGTTTTCTTCATTGATTGCAAGTGCACGATATATCTGTACCATATACCATGATATATTACGTCCTACCATTTCCACTGTACATATTTAATTTGAATGAAATTATAATGAACTTGTTTGACCATGCGCGAATTTGAATGATCGAAATGACACCGGGGACTGCTGGAGATTAATTTGAATGATCATTAACGAAAATGGGCGCCGATCGCTTTAATGGGAATGAAGCAAGTGTGAAATTGGTTGCTCTGTTACTTAATAAGTAACATTAACTAAAAACGAATTTGAATGACCATATGTCGATCCAAGCGCGGATTAGACGAAATTGAATGCTGCTATAGGAAATTGCAGAAGAATATAACGAAATTGACCGGGAAAACGTATATAAATGAATTACATGGGACCTAAACGTTATTTAATATCGTCATCATATCGAAATATACCTACAATTGATGTGTCAAGAGTCTCTAGTGCAACATAATCTTAATACGTTAAAAGATATGTGAAGACTTGTACAAAAGGCTCAGTGTATGCAAATTCTCTAAGTGACCCAGATAAAATGCATGCTTGTACTTATGACATTTAATATGATGGATTTGATAATGACGAACCAACTATGTATATAGGCCTTCATTTTACATGAAGTCACGCTGAAATAATACAAAATGAATATTCAGCAACCCGACCTATATATAAAGCAAAATTGAAGACGCCACTTTTCACTTTAGAATATCACTAATAACTGTCACACCTCATGAACTGATGAAGGACAATTTAACGCGCAATGAATACGATGCATTTCAACCACGTTATACAATATCTATTTCTCTCCACAAAACTGGGTATCGCGTTTGATGGATTACCGCATTAGAGTAGTTTAACAAATGGGAATAAGCCTTGCTTTTAAATCATTTCACGTGACGTCAGCATTCTCAATAAGCTTCAAAATCACAAAAGTACATTCACTTTTAGATTAGTATTATTTAACATGTTGACGATTTTTATAGTAATAATCGTGCTTGTATTACAATTTAATATACACTTTTCATTCAAATAGATGTTCAATAACAATATTTAAAAAAATTGATTTCCGATGAATATGACACTTAGGTAATCATAACGTAATTTGATAGATTTCAATCATACACTGTTTTCCAGGAAAATTTAAATGGTTGCATGTCTATAATTATATTCATGCTTTGTACAATTATAACGTTTATTTACTCTGTGTAATGCATGTGCAATTTAGTATGTTATACTGCCAGATATATGCAAAATAAAACTATTTCAATTCAGTTGAGTTCTGGTAAAGAGAGTACAGTTTTGGTCAAACTGAATTTTAGTAACCAAAACCTGCACCATTACATTACAAACTGATAGTTATAACTCCACCATGCTCAATAGGAATACAAACATTACTATGACTAAGTAAAAAGCCTGTCACTCATTTAAAAATAGCTGTTAAAACTCAAGAGGGCGCTCTCTAAACCCTCATCGGTTTCAACATTTTTAAAATAAAATATTGTGCATGTGATGTTTTGTTGAAATAGTGATTAGATAGAGAGATAATCAACAACTATTTAAAAACCTGGATATTTCAGCCATTTCTGAACCGAATTTGATGAAATAAAGTTTATTCTGTCATTAAAATTGTATGCTCTTTTAAATTTGACACTCAGTTTTTCATTATCTCGCAAACATGTTTTTGTGTAGCCCCCTATATACCAAAACTCAACTATCCCTTTAAACCTTGCTTTTAGATAATTGTACGTGACGTCAGCTGTCTCAATTAGCTTCAAAACTTAAACAAGTACATTCTCTTTCAGATTAGTATTATTATTTGAAATGTTGACGATTTGATAGAAATGATCGAGCTTGTATTACAATTTATACTTTTTCTATTAAATTTGATAGATGCTCATGAACAGTATATTTTGTATTATTGATTTCCAATTTACATGGCACTTTATGCCATTTAAAATAATTAAATCATACATTGTTTTTGTATGAATATTTAAATGGTTGCATGTCTTTTAAAAATAATTATATTCATGCTTTGTAAAATTATAACTTGTATTTACTCTGTGTAATGCATGTGTAATTTAGTTTGTTATACTGCCGTATATGCAAAATAAAACAATTTCAATTCAATTTAATTTAACTCAATTCAGATTATGCAAAACTGTACATGGCAATATTGTATTGTGTAATTATACCTCTTCGTCAATGTAATACATTATTTCTTCATCCAAAAATATTTATTGTCGAGTTTGATTGCTCGTCCGAGATTATTGGTGAACCGTACACATTTGAAGAAACGGTGCTTTCAATTTATTTCACAAATTCATCATCTGAGAAATCGGGCTGACTTAAACATCACTTTCTTGGTTACTGTCTCTTCGCTTTACATTTGATGACCGTAAAAACACCTTGAAACTTCAGTTTTGGCGATTCAATTTAATCGCAATTATGATTTCCAGTAAAGTAATTTGGTATCATAATTATGGTATTCCGATAATCAGTAAAGCAGATGTTCCTCCATGTGTATATAAATACAGACATTTTAGCTCCAAGTACACACGTTTTCCACTTCGTCGGGACACTGGATATTCACTACATACAATTTGCTCTTCTTAACATTTCTTAATCAAAGTGAGTGAGTATTGGTAAATTTATTTTATTTGGTTTGATTTATGGTATACATTACTGTCGTGAAATCAAGTGTTACGCATTGCTTTATATACAGGTGAATGGTAAAATTGAACTTTTATCATTACTTTCTTTATCGAAAACTGGGTACGGTAATTGACTGGTAGGTTTCTAGTTTATAATAAGTGCCAAACAAAATAGGTTATTTAAAACCCAATCAGAATATTACATTTGTGTGTACTTTAATATATCTAGAAGTACATTATACAGTTAACATGAATTGTTAAAGGAAAACCTGCAGTTTGAAATAAATCGTCATTCTGGACAACGGATCAACTCACTAATTATACGTAAATAGCAAAATGTATATTTTCACTCACATTGATGCTCGTTCATCTGTTCGTAAACAAAATAACTGTTAGTGATTTGAATGCATAATGTTATTTTCTGTATTCTAACTAGGTGCGTTTTAAATCAGTAAAGCCAATAGTAAATAATTATCATAATAGTAGGCCTACTTATCACTAGGATAAATGAAGCACATACATTATCGAAATGAATATCCGTTCATAAAACAAAAGATCACAAGCTTCCACCACGATGGCCAAGGCTCTGTTCTTCGTGCTCGCTCTGGCGCTCGTCGTCACCGCCCTCGCCGAATTCGAGTTCGACGACGAAGCTGCTGACCTCGAGTTCCTGAAGAGAGATGTCGACATGCAGGAGCTTCTCATGGCCCAGAAGAGGGGAAAGAGCATGAAGAAATACAAGTGTGAGTATCAAACATGCGCTTCAGTGGTAGCGTGGTCTGACCGATTATTGTTTGTATTACATTATTATTGGTAATTTGATGCAAATTATCAGTCATCCAGTCGAAGTGACAATGTAGTGATTATAAATCAAATAAGCTGGACACTTACTATTATATAAGCGACGTTTTTAAAATTATTTATTATTGGTAATATCATTGCGGGGGCGTACCCCCGCTTAAATATTATCAATAATAATTCAATACAAACAATAACTACTTTGTTTTAAATCTGCTCAGCTTGAATCCGGCGAACGAAGCACGCCGTTGCTGATAATTACAATTATAAAGTTTTACATTTTCACACACTTAGGTTTGAAAGTATTCTATTATTCTTTTTTTTCTTCAAAAGATATTGTTCTGCTTTAAAATGTTTAGTGTGACAAGTGTTTCAGATCCTCCCATCCGGGCATGGGGATTTTTGCTAAATGCACGCGTGATAATGCGAGATAAACTGAGATATTTCAACAATTATTTTCAAAATGGTGTTCGATGAGAAGCTGCAGCTCTAAATAAGAGCCAAATGTGATTATAATGGCTTAAACAATGTTAAATGGATCTAGTAACTTTGTTGACATGTGCAAAAACTGACGTATGGTTGATAAAATGAGTATTTCTGTGATCTGGTACGTCCACCGAGTGATTTCAGGGCAAATGAGTGATCGAAAATGCAAAGAGATATTCACTATTCTCATTGCATTGACTTTGAACGCAGTTCAAATGCTCCCATAGATAAATATAAATCCGAACACTTTATGCAATCATAAATATATTTTTAACGAAAGAGAAATTCAGAAAACTGAAACATGTTCCACGCTTATTGGTAATACGAATACAATGAGGTATGTGCGAACCGCTAGAGTTCTAATGTAATGTAGTAGTAGTCCAAATATCCCTCCCCCCTTCTTAGGTAAAAGTAATATTACCCTCACTATGCCCCACTCAAGGTTACGCCACTCCTGAGTGAGACCAGTAGTTTCTCCCAAGCCTTAATCACCTCGATAATAGCCTGTCCGTCCTTACTCCGTCTCCCAGTCAAGTAAACAATTAATGAGTTATGTCTTTAAACTAGACACCCCGTCTCGCCCTGAAAGAAAGCTCTCTTGTTTTAGTACCATGAACTTAGATCCCTTATCCAAACGACCCCCAAGAGTAAAGACCACTTTTAATAATGGACTTGATATATATTTGTATGTTCACCCCTCATGTGAGGACTTTGAGGTTTGATCACCATCAGATCAAGACCATATTTTAGCTAGCTCTCTCTTCGACTTGTATTATATCTGGAACTGTATATAACATGTGACTTCAGTTATTACTCCAAAGTTTTTGGGTGAATAAATACCTACATTATACTCCGGAATTACATGACTCCGTGTTCTTCATTTAAGTATATATGTACCTCTCCTACTGCTAATAATACTACCCGATCCCAACACGACATGGTGGAGAACCTGGTTTTGTAGACTCTTGTTCTACTATATAGTTATGCTTTTCTTCGTTCGTGGACGACCACCAATGATTGAATCGGCTTAATCTCACATACCGGTGAGGAACACATTTATACCACAACAGCCTAGATTTCCAATAAACTACTAGACGGGATCGACTTGAAATGGTTGAACAATTTGAAGTGGAATTGCAGATTGAACGAGGTAGCCGTTTTGCAATAGATACAACTATTGTGTAGACAGCAAAACTCGTTTGGCTGGACAGCATCCATGATCGAAAACAGCATCGACGCAGGCAGCATGGACCATGCCATTGACAGCCCGACAACCGGAGCTGGAGGAGATGATGATGGCGACGAAGATGAAGACGGCGACCACGATACTGACAACATCGGCGACCACGAAGGCAGTAATCGTGACATCGCAGACATCAGGGACACTGCTCATGATTTCACCGACTACGCCGTCGATGACATCAAGTACGACATCGTGGACGACATCAATGACGACATCGACAGTGATATCGCCAACACCGAAGAACAAGGACAAGTGGCTATGTAGACGATACAGGAGGATGATGAATATCGATCATCATATTGACTATAATGAACTATGCCCCTATCCCAAAACCATGTAGAAGAATTCGGTAAGTGAAACATTTTGTTGTTCCAAGTATGTGAGTGAGTGTAAGAGAGAACAGTTTTTGTATAGTATCGTTTTTACTTGGTAATACTTTTCATTATCTGTAATTTTTGGTAGATATATCATTTACAATATGTTTGTAGTTTGCACTGTTTTAATTTAGTTTGTGTGTCAGTATAATTTAGTTCTTAGTTGTTTTAGCTCTTATTTTAACTTTCTAATTTATATTGATTCATCAGTATTTATATTTGTTATTATAGTAATTTGCCTGTCTGTTGGTTGACCTTGACCAAAACGACCACAGACCAACGAGACAAATGAAATACTATTTTGACAACCATTATAAATGCCGACTATATATAGGAAGATGTATATGATACAATACTTATTCTAACTTTTTATTTTATATTGATTCATCAGTATTTATGTTTGTTATTATAGTAATTTGCCTGTCTGTTGGTTGACCTTGACCAAAACGACCACAGACCAACAAGACAAATGAAATACTATTCGGACAACCATTATAAATGCCGATTAGGAAGATTTATATGATCAGATGATACAATACTTTTTTTAAAGTATAAATAGTTAAGATTTATTGAAAAGGAGAATGGAGTTAAAGTTACTTTCAAATTGGGTGAAACGTTTAATGAATTTAATATCTAAATGTGCACCAATGGTTATAGATACAGTTATCAGTCGCAGTATGACGATTATTAAAACTGACAGAAAGGTCAGTTTACTTCTTAGATGAAGAGTGTCTATACAGTATTTATTGGTAAACTGAACAAACCACATGTGCATACAGATATTTTTTCGTTTTCATTCATGTTAAGTTTTTATAATAATAGTATATTATGAATTGGAATTTCCTTATTAAGGAATGGATAGTTTAAGACGTTTTAATATTTGAATGTACAATCGGTTATAGATGCAGTAAACAGACGCAGTTTGACAAATTTAAAAACTGACATAGATCAGTAAACTTCATAAATTAAATGAAGAATGTCTCAGTTGCGATTTTGGTACTGAACAAGCTATGTGCATATTAATTATTATACATGTTTTGTGCTGTTTGTTGTTAGAATAAGGGGAACCTGCATTCATTATGAGCATTACAGGTATTACATTCGCGTTTGTGAGACTTAATAATCATTACGTTGCTTTTGACTAAGTAACAGATTTGAAAGTATCTGTTCGATTTTTGATCCCTTTTAGCCCTATTTTTGTGTGATTGAATTTAATGGGAAATGTGTTTGATCGTACTGCATTTCCATGCGCTTGCTTTATCGACTCATTTCTTGATGAGCATGTAAATATATTCTGTATTCACAATTTATGTAATCCTAGCCAAATTGCATTTATTGACTGTATTCACAATTTATGTAACCCTAAGAAGTTGCATACAATTGATATACAATTGATATACAGGTATTATGGAAATTAGGTATTACCCTCATTTAGCGCTCCCGTTGCTTTCATTTATATACTGTATTTACAATTTTTGTAACCCTTGCAAAGTTACATTTATGTACAGTATACTCACAATTAATGTGACCCTAGCCAAGTCGCATACAAAGGCTAAAAGACGATTATATAATTGATATACCTATGGAAATTAGGTAAACCCTCATTTAAGGATGTTAAAGCTATTATGTTATTTGTTTTTATACAATCATTCGTATCTGTTTCTCGTATGGATCGATTTAGAAGTTTATTACATGCCGTACGATTTTGATAAGAAAGTTAGTGCACAAACTTGATTATGTTGTGCTAAGATTGTTTTTTTTTTGGTTTGATAAGCCAATACAATATTTGTTATTGGACGACATTGTATCGTATTACATCACTTTGATGACTTAGACAGTTTGAATTATCCTGCGTTACGATTATGTGATAAGTTTGAATGCACTTGTTCATTATGTTCATCGATTTACATGATTGCATAAATGCAACATACAAAACCAGGATAGGTTTGATAGTTTGTTAATTCTATGTTGATACTTCATTTGAAGTACACCGACTCGGAGCCTTTTAACATAGACTGCTGTCAACACCTTGAGCGCTCCTGTTAATTGTTTTGCTTTATACTTGGCTATTGCGTTGATATGATGCTTTGGATTATTAGCATTTACACGTAACTTGGTTATGGTTACGATTGTATGGAATTTTTCATAACATAACAAGTATTAGGATTGCTTGTTTGTCCTTGTTAAAGGATTACGGAATGATGAAAAGTATTATTAGATTGTTCATTTTAGTTTGACACATTCCAGTGTGTTGCCACTTCTTATGTGGTTGATGAACATTTATATTTCTGTTTGTGTTATAGTGCAAAGTCTGGCACGTTACTTTTGAAGTTAGAATTTGTTAACCTGAACAGTGCATAAGTCTGCATGAATGTTCATAGGTTATTAAGTGTATAAGTCTACACTGGTTTGTTTTTTGTGCATAAGTCTGCACTATTTTTAGATTTAGTACATGTATACGTATACAATATGTCAGCATTATTTAGCAAAATGGAGTATATCGATGATTAAGTTTTTGATATGATAATCTCACTTTGATAATTAATTGAGAGAGAAGAGAAAGAGTGATTTACGAAGAGGAAATGGAACAATGGTATAACGTTTCACTTATCACCCTTCATTCATTCAATCGCTCATTCATAATTTGTTTATACTTGTTCAATACAATTTATCAAACAGTTCTCCACTTAAAATTGTTTTAAAAGACGGAGAGGAGCCTCTTTTTCCAAACAAAGGGATGTAATGTAGTAGTAGTCCAAATATCCCTCCCCCCTTCTTAGTTAAAGTAATATTACCCTCCACTATGCCCCACTCAAGGTTACGCCACTCCTGAGTGAGACCAGTAGTTTCTCCCAGCCTTAATCACCTCGATAATAGCCTGTCCGTCCCTTACTCCGTCTCCCAGTCAAGTAAACAATTAATGAGTTATGTCTTTAAAACTAGACACCCCGTCTCGCCCTGAAAGAAAGCTCTCTTGTTTTAGTAACCATGAACTTAGATCCCTTATCCAAACGACCCCCAAGAGTAAAGACCACTTTTAATATGGACTTGATATATATTTGTATGTTCACCCCTCATGTGAGGACTTGGAGGGTTTGATCACCATCAGATCAAGACCATATTTTAGCTAGCTCTCTCTTCGACTTGTATTATATCTGGAACTGTATATAACAGTGGTGACTTCAGTTATTACTGGCCAAAGTTTTTGGGTGAATAAATACCTACATTATACTCCGGAATTACATGACTCCGTGTTCTTCATTTAAGTATATATGTACCTCTCCTACTGCTAATAATACTACCCGATCCCAACACGACACTAAGTACATTTTGTGGATTTGGGCGATGTTACTAGATCCCGGCTTTCAGATCATAAAATGCATTGTCATGATGTGAGCAATTTCCATTTTCATTTATTTTAATGCTTAAAGAACATGTTTTTTTTAATTTTTATGTTTTCATCAAACTGATGACTCAAATTCTATACATCCCTACTTGTTTTTTTTTTTCTTTCACAGTCTGTCGGCAATTCAGCCAGGACTGCTGGTGCAGCAGGCGAAGTGGGAACGTAGTCTTCTGTAGTGGTAAGTCACTTCTACTTTAAGCCCTTGGCCTCGTCGCAGAAAGATATACATTCGATTGTAAGTTAACATAGTAATTGTAAGTCAGACAATTTGCGCGTTTAAACCAATCAGACTTGCGCATTCAGAACACATGATCTGACTTACAATTCATTGTAATTTGCAATCGATTGTATCTCTTTCTGAACAGGACCCACGTCACATATCACCGGATACAGGATAGCGTTAACGGACGCCTGACGGAGAGCTACATTTTTGATCCGTTCGTCTCTGTTCGTATGCGTTTCTTGCCCGTTTCTTACTCGGCGAATGCGTTCCTTGTCAATCATGTCAATGGAGACAAGTTTCACCACCGGATAATTTGATTTCGCAAATTGTCTATCCGTCGGGCATCCGTTTACGCTCGCCTTCATACACACGGACATATACATAATACACTCAAACACAAACATACAGACAAACAGACATATGGACAATCAAACGAACAGTCATTCACACATACTACACACTAACCCATACATGACGTCACACTGACGTCACTCATACAATGTAAACGTTTTTTTGTGTGGTATTTAAATAAACTGAACTTGAATAATAAAATGATTTTGCACATGACACACTTGGACACTTATCCCTTTCTCACCGGCAATTATGTTTCTATAGGTGACTGAAGGTGATTTCCCATTGTCAACAGAAAAATGAGTTGATTCTGTCCAACAATCAAGTTTATTTTTTGCCAATCATTTAAAGGATAATCTTCAACTTAATGTATCACTTTGATCGAAATTCTCGGATTACAAATGACATGTGCAATGACGAGATTGAACGAATACATGTTATGCTTAGTTGTTTTCCGCTAATATAATAAGCAGACCCAAATGTGTATCATAATTAAGCAGCCGTATTACATGTATAATTGACTGGGGGACTTTAGAAGTATCTCTTCGCACCAGTGGCGTAGACAGGTTCTTACACCTGGGGGGATGATTTGCCGTTCACCGGACCGAGACCACCTGCCGAAATATTTCGAGACCAAGACAATTGCTTGAAAGTCCTCTTAGTGGGGGGGGGGGGGGGGGGGGGGGAGGGGGGGGGGAGGGGGGGACTGTCCGTCGCCAAATTTTTCCCCGCGCAGATTTGTTTGCAGGTCGAGACCAGGCGCGCCGGAAGCAGTTTGGGATTGGGGGGGGGGGGGGGGGGGACAAAAACCTAAGGGGGCTCACGATTGTGTGTGTGTAGGGGCTCATGCCCAACCACACACACAGGGCCGCCAACTTTGAGCCAGATGTGAGAGTGAGACATTGCGAGGG
>JBAMJV010008435.1:0-69593 GCA_037951105.1 Echinarachnius parma
AGCCCGAATATGCTGGCCTTTACTCTCGGACTATGTATTAAAAAATCTCCTTCGGAATGTTTGATGCTCACACATTGGGATCGCACCAACGGAACGCGGTACGCCGCGAGCTGGCTCTCTGTATTAATTTAAATCGATCGATGATGTACTAGCAGATGGGAGGACCAAAGAGTGTCTAAATTATGTTTGTATACAGAGAGCGAGCGGGGATATGGATTCCCCCAACATGCGGAGCGCACACACAATAATACACACATAGAAGCACGTAGTAACATTCGCATTGACCAAAAGCAGTATGATTTTATTGAGGCGTGCCCTTGAAAGTTCGGGGGAGGGCTAAATTAGCCGTAGATTATGGTCCTGTATCTGAGTGTGGTATATGAGGGTAATGTTACTGTCGGGGTGTTTTCTGCACAACATCCCCTTTCTAAAAGGTCCCCCCCCCCCCCTCTCAAATTCGTGCACTGAGTAATGAGTGCAAATTACATGATTCACAATATCACCGACTTACTGTAATTAGTGAAAAAATATGCAATGATATTTGCTTACCTAATTTACAATGTATTTCAACTTCATTATAAAACACGATTATAAAACACGACTTTTTCAATTCCCCCCCTTTCGACCCTCTCACCCCAAACAGCCCCTAGATCTTACCCCACCCCTCTGCGTTGACCAGTAAGCCCGAAATGCTGGCCTTTACTCTCGGACTATGTATTAAAAAATCTCCTTCGAATGTTTGAAGCTCACACATTGGGATCGCACCAACGGACGCGGTACGCGCGAGCTGGCTCTCTGTAGTAAATTAAATCGATCGATGATGTACTAGCAGATGGGAGGACCAAAGAGTGTCAAATTATGTAGTATACAGAGAGCGAGCGGGGATATGATGAGGGTCGATTCCCCCAACATGCGGAGCGCACACACAATAATACACACATAGAAGCACGTAGTAACATTCGCATTGACCAAAGCAGTATGATTTATTGAGGCGTGCCCTTGAAAGTTCGGGGGAGGGCTAAATTAGCCGTAGATTATGGTCCTGTATCTGGGTGTGGTATATGAGGGTAATGTTACTGTCGGGGGTGTTTTCTGCACAACATCCCCTTTCTAAAAGGTCCCCCCCCCCCCCCTCTCAAATTCGTGCACTGAGTAATGAGTGCAAATTACATGATTCACATATCACCGACTACTGTAATTAGTGAAAATATGCAATGATATTTGCTTACCTAATTTACAATGTATTTCAACTTCATTATAAAACACGACTTTTTCAATTCCCCCCCTTTCGACCCTCTCACCCCAAACAGCCCCTAGATCTTACCCCACCCCTCTGCGTTGACCAGTAAGCCCGAAATGCTGGCCTTTACTCTCGGACTATGTATTAAAAAATCTCCTTCGAATGTTTGAAGCTCACACATTGGGATCGCACCAACGGACGCGGTACGCGCGAGCTGGCTCTCTGTATTAAATTAAATCGATCGATGATGTACTAGCAGATGGGAGGACCAAAGAGTGTCAAATTATGTAGTATACAGAGAGCGAGCGGGGATATGAGGGTCGATTCCCCCAACATGCGGAGCGCACACACAATAATACACACATAGAAGCACGTAGTAACATTCGCATTGACCAAAGCAGTATGATTTATTGAGGCGTGCCCTTGAAAGTTCGGGGGAGGGCTAAATTAGCCGTAGATTATGGTCCTGTATCTGAGTGTGGTATATGAGGGTAATGTTACTGTCGGGGGTGTTTTCTGCACAACATCCCCTTTCTAAAAGGTCCCCCCCCCCCTCTCAAATTCGTGCACTGAGTAATGAGTGCAAATTACATGATTCACATATCACCGACTACTGTAATTAGTGAAAATATGCAATGATATTTGCTTACCTAATTTACAATGTATTTCAACTTCATTATAAAACACGACTTTTTCAATTCCCCCCCTTTCGACCCTCTCACCCCAAACAGCCCCTAGATCTTACCCCACCCCTCTGCGTTGACCAGTAAGCCCGAAATGCTGGCCTTTACTCTCGGACTATGTATTAAAAAATCTCCTTCGAATGTTTGAAGCTCACACATTGGGATCGCACCAACGGACGCGGTACGCGCGAGCTGGCTCTCTGTATTAAATTAAATCGATCGATGATGTACTAGCAGATGGGAGGACCAAAGAGTGTCAAATTATGTAGTATACAGAGAGCGAGCGGGGATATGATGAGGGTCGATTCCCCAACATGCGGAGCGCACACACAATAATACACACATAGAAGCACGTAGTAACATTCGCATTGACCAAAGCAGTATGATTTATTGAGGCGTGCCCTTGAAAGTTCGGGGGAGGGCTAAATTAGCCGTAGATTATGGTCCTGTATCTGAGTGTGGTATATGAGGGTAATGTTACTGTCGGGGGTGTTTTCTGCACAACATCCCCTTTCTAAAAGGTCCCCCCCCCCCCCCTCTCAAATTCGTGCACTGAGTAATGAGTGCAAATTACATGATTCACATATCACCGACTACTGTAATTAGTGAAAATATGCAATGATATTTGCTTACCTAATTTACAATGTATTTCAACTTCATTATAAAACACGACTTTTTTCAATTCCCCCCCTTTCGACCCTCTCACCCCAAACAGCCCCTAGATCTTACCCCACCCCTCTGCGTTGACCAGTAAGCCCGAAATGCTGGCCTTTACTCTCGGACTATGTATTAAAAAATCTCCTTCGAATGTTTGAAGCTCACACATTGGGATCGCACCAACGGACGCGGTACGCGCGAGCTGGCTCTCTGTAGTAAATTAAATCGATCGATGATGTACTAGCAGATGGGAGGACCAAAGAGTGTCAAATTATGTAGTATACAGAGAGCGAGCGGGGATATGATGAGGGTCGATTCCCCCAACATGCGGAGCGCACACACAATAATACACACATAGAAGCACGTAGTAACATTCGCATTGACCAAAGCAGTATGATTTATTGAGGCGTGCCCTTGAAAGTTCGGGGGAGGGCTAAATTAGCCGTAGATTATGGTCCTGTATCTGGGTGTGGTATATGAGGGTAATGTTACTGTCGGGGGTGTTTTCTGCACAACATCCCCTTTCTAAAAGGTCCCCCCCCCCCCCCCCCCTCTCAAATTCGTGCACTGAGTAATGAGTGCAAATTACATGATTCACATATCACCGACTACTGTAATTAGTGAAAATATGCAATGATATTTGCTTACCTAATTTACAATGTATTTCAACTTCATTATAAAACACGACTTTTTCAATTCCCCCCTTTCGACCCTCTCACCCCAAACAGCCCCTAGATCTTACCCCACCCCTCTGCGTTGACCAGTAAGCCCGAAATGCTGGCCTTTACTCTCGGACTATGTATTAAAAAATCTCCTTCGAATGTTTGAAGCTCACACATTGGGATCGCACCAACGGACGCGGTACGCGCGAGCTGGCTCTCTGTATTAAATTAAATCGATCGATGATGTACTAGCAGATGGGAGGACCAAAGAGTGTCAAATTATGTAGTATACAGAGAGCGAGCGGGGATATGATGAGGGTCGATTCCCCCAACATGCGGAGCGCACACACAATAATACACACATAGAAGCACGTAGTAACATTCGCATTGACCAAAGCAGTATGATTTATTGAGGCGTGCCCTTGAAAGTTCGGGGGAGGGCTAAATTAGCCGTAGATTATGGTCCTGTATCTGAGTGTGGTATATGAGGGTAATGTTACTGTCGGGGGTGTTTTCTGCACAACATCCCCTTTCTAAAAGGTCCCCCCCCCCCCTCTCAAATTCGTGCACTGAGTAATGAGTGCAAATTACATGATTCACATATCACCGACTACTGTAATTAGTGAAAATATGCAATGATATTTGCTTACCTAATTTACAATGTATTTCAACTTCATTATAAAACACGACTTTTTCAATTCCCCCCCTTTCGACCCTCTCACCCCAAACAGCCCCTAGATCTTACCCCACCCCTCTGCGTTGACCAGTAAGCCCGAAATGCTGGCCTTTACTCTCGGACTATGTATTAAAAAATCTCCTTCGAATGTTTGAAGCTCACACATTGGGATCGCACCAACGGACGCGGTACGCGCGAGCTGGCTCTCTGTATTAAATTAAATCGATCGATGATGTACTAGCAGATGGGAGGACCAAAGAGTGTCAAATTATGTAGTATACAGAGAGCGAGCGGGGATATGATGAGGGTCGATTCCCCCAACATGCGGAGCGCACACACAATAATACACACATAGAAGCACGTAGTAACATTCGCATTGACCAAAGCAGTATGATTTATTGAGGCGTGCCCTTGAAAGTTCGGGGGAGGGCTAAATTAGCCGTAGATTATGGTCCTGTATCTGAGTGTGGTATATGAGGGTAATGTTACTGTCGGGGGTGTTTTCTGCACAACATCCCCTTTCTAAAAGGTCCCCCCCCCCCCCCCCCCCTCTCAAATTCGTGCACTGAGTAATGAGTGCAAATTACATGATTCACATATCACCGACTACTGTAATTAGTGAAAATATGCAATGATATTTGCTTACCTAATTTACAATGTATTTCAACTTCATTATAAAACACGACTTTTTCAATTCCCCCCCTTTCGACCCTCTCACCCCAAACAGCCCCTAGATCTTACCCCACCCCTCTGCGTTGACCAGTAAGCCAGTAACCCAGCCTTACGCACAGATAAACACATTATAATGCCTTGGAACCAGACTATAAGCACTGTATAATATTGACGAGGAGGTAGAATATGGGACCTTTTCACACCATCCATACTTACACACCAAGCCCACATGGTCAATAACGTATAGTGTTCGCCTTTAATACAAACCTTGGGTTCACATTAAATGCCACTATAATGCCAGTGTCCCTTTCCCTTTACAGGGAGCTGGATTTTAATACGTTACTTCGAATCATCGATCGAAGACGCAGACAATTGTGTGTCCATAGACAACACATAGACTACAGAGTACTCTCCGGACGGAATCCGACCATAAATCGAGCTCTCTGATTGGCGAACAATGAAGAAATGAAGACTGTACTACCACACAGCCGATTTTATACACGCGACATACACAAGCAAAGCACGTCAAATGTGTGGGTTCGAAGGCTGCTCGTATTACTGCTGATACATACACACATAAACACAGGCACCATAACACGTATCAATGTGCACTTCGAAGAGATTTTGTAACTTACTTCGATCTAGTTTTCGATCGATGATATATGTCACCGGAGGCCCGTCATACAGGCATGGCTGGAATGGCGAGTATTTGATCACCATACAGGCAGTAGATGACACCGTATCTCTCCGATAGGGCTATACCTATAATATCTGTAGAATTATAATACACATTGAGGGAAGCTTAGATATAGGCTGGAATTAAAGGGATCTAGTCACTTTGTTGAGAAGTGCGAAAAGTGATAAGTGATTAATAACATGTGTATTGGTGTGATCTGTCCACAAAGTAATGTGTGAAAATTTCACATTAATTGGATGTTTTTTGGTAGAGAAATGAGCAAAAATGCAAAGTGATATTCACGAACTCATTTCACTTACTTTGTACACGGCTTAAATTATCCCGTAGACATTTTAACATCTGACCACTTCAATCGTAAATATCTTTTGAACGAAATAGAAATTTGAAAAAACGAAATCTGTTCCTTGCTTGTATTGTCGGAATATGACAATGTATGAGAGAACCATTAGAGAGAGTTCCAGGTAAGTTTTGAGGAATTGGACAATGTTTACTAAGTCCCTTTAAAGGACAATGAAATCCAGACAAATTGTTGTATGCACTATAAGACACTAAATATAATGAATAGTCTCTGAAAATTTGAGCACAATCGGTCAAGAAATAAGAAAACTATGGCTCTTTGAAAAGAGCCATGTATTTCTTCGAGTGACTCAAATTGGCAACGCACTCTGGCAAAATTGTGGACAACTCCCCATACATTTTGTACACAAAATTTCAGTCTTGTTCAATTTTCTCAAAATTTATGTTTACCCTTAGTTCGAGTTCAACATATGTTTTGTAGAATGATTTTATACATAACATATCATAGGTTGGGGGAATGGAAAAATGTGACTATGAAGAAAACTGTAAAAATGGGAACATTTGTGTACAAAACATATGGGGAGTTGTCCACACACTTATCAGAGTGCGTTGCCCAGTTTGAGTTCCCCATAGGAATAAATGGACATCTTCAAAGAGCCGTAGTTTTCTTGTTTCTTACCCGATTATGCTCTAACTTTCAGAGATTATTCTTCTTAATCTGTTCAAGACTATGAAAGCAACATTTTGCTTGGGTTTCATTGCCCTTTAATAAGGCGGTTAATGAAAATCGTGATTCACAAACGAGGTTTATTGTAACATATATGGTGGTCTGCATAAACCTTCTTTTTGAATTCCAGCCAGTATGTATTTAAGTGAATCACCATTATTAGCATCATCATAAATAAATAAATAACAACAATAACACCGATAACAAAAACAACAACAACAACACCACCACCAACAACAACAACAACAACAACAACAACAACAACAACAACAAACGACGACTTCCCATCACTTTTACCGTCATTATAAAAAATCGCCCGGCGGGAATCGCCTGTCGTATCCCCCAAGGATTGGCGTATGATGTCATTATCGCTCCTAAGCCAGTAGACCTTCTGCTCAATGGTGTGAAAGGATAGATCCTGGGGTTCATCCGTTGTACGCACGTATGCAGTAGGCTGTTGATCCAATGAGTCGAGAGAAGCGCCATAGATTCTTTCCCCGTCTACGAAGAGCATCATATTGGGAGCTGTTAAAGATTAATATTAAAAAAAAAAATACAACATTTATCAAACAAACAGATAAATAATGTTGTTATTACGAAATGAGATGAGGAGGTCTTTGTATCCGGAGTATAATCGCGTAACAACAGCCATGGAAATATAAGGGAACCAAATTCACTGAGTGTACCCCTGAAACATACGTGCTCCCCAGGGGCGGATCTAGCTTTTTGCTAAGGGGGGGGGGGGAGGGGGGGGGGGGGGTTGACCCAATGACGATGCGGATACTGTGTGGGTCTGGACACATGATGGCGTTTTTCTATGCACATCACATTTTCACTTGGCAGCCCAGGGGGTGGGGGGGGGGGGGGGGGGGTTAACCCCCCCCCCCCCCCCGTAGATCCGCCACTGCTCCCGACCATGCAATCATTTTAGTCTGGACGGCATTTAATGAAACATGAAAGATTTTACAGTTTGATGGGGGGAAAATTGGCTTCCCTCATTTATTTTGATAATTGTGATGCTTTTAGGTGTTATTTCCCCTTGATTTCATTGAGTGTTGTTATCAGATTGTTACTTGTTCATTTTAATTGTTTCTTTCTAAACTTTAAACACGGCAAGAGATGTGAGCCATCATTTCGAAAAGCCGCCGACTTTCCTGAAGACAAGAGTGGAAAGAGAGTTTTAGAACATAATGACATGTTGTAGAACTTTACGACAATATCGACACAGTCGCTTATATACGACTAAGGGCTGCAAATATTTTTTTTTATTTCGATCACTTTGGTAGATTCTGGTCAATCGGGTACTTAATGGAGTAATTCATAGATTTGTCTACCGAGTGTGTTCCAATTTTAATTGATGATCCTACATTCTCATTAACTTGTACCTTCCAAGTTTCCCTCAATAATGTATTATGTCGCAAGAAAATCGTCGTGCAACATTAAAAAAAATGTTTTGTTGTCGTACGAGAATCTTACAATTGCTGTATGACTATCGTGCACTACTTGTAGGACTACCGAAGGACATTCCAGAAATGAGCTTTTCTAAGAAGAAAAAATAAGGATAATTACCTGGTCGTTGATATGGTTCGACTGTTGTTGTTGCTGGTGCTGTTGCATTCCGCGCTGTTCCTGCGGGATAATCCATGGTTGCATTGAGGTATTCGGCTGCTGTTGCTGCTTGTGTTGTAGCAATCCCCGTGGTTCCTTCTGGAACTTCCAGGGTTGCATTGAGTTCTCCGGGTGTTTTTGCGATCTCCGATGTTCCTGCTAGAGCTTCCAGCGTTGCATTGAGGTCCTCGGGTGTTGTTGCGATCTCTGGTGTTCCTGTAAGAGCTTCCAGCGTTGCATTGAGGTCTCCGGGTGTTGTTGCAATATCTGATGTCCCTGCTAGAGCTTCCAGCGTTGCGTTGAGGTCTCCGGGTGTTGTTGCGATCTCTGATGTTCCTGCTAGAGCTTCCAGCGTTGCGTTGAGGTCTCCGGGCGTTGTTGCGATCTCTGATGTTCCTACTAGAGCTTCCAACGTTGCGTTGAGGTCTCCGGGTGATTTTGCGATCTCTGATGTTCCTGCTAGAGCTTCCAGCGTTGCATTGAGGTCTCCGGGTGTTGTTGCGATCTCTGATGTTCCTGCTAGAGCTTCCAGCGTTGCGTTGAGTTCTCCGGGTGTTGTTGCGATCTCTGATGTTCCTGCTAGAGTTTTCTGAGTTACATTGGGGTCTCTGGGTGTTGTTGATGGTGTTGTTGCAACCCCCGCTGTTTCTGCCGGAGTAGCGTCCAGCGTCGAATTGGGGTCTACGGGTGATGTTGCATACCCCGTTGCTCCTGCGGGAGCTTCCAGCGTTGCATTGAGGTCTCCGGGTGCTGTTGGGGCAGGTACAGTTGTATATGGTGTTAATGGCATGGATGATGTAATCCCTGCGTTGGTGGTTGAGCTTGCTTTCTCTGTTTGCGTTGTTGCTCTTGCTGTTGGTGGCGCCGCGGCCGATGAGGCGCTTGTTGGTGCTGTTTTTGTTGTTGTTGTTTCTGGACGTAGAGAGGTCATTTGTCCCTCTGTCGTATGATGGTCCGTTGAGTTATCATCTGTGAAATTTGAAAAGTATAAACCATACAAACGTTTGATAAACAAAATAGCAAACACTGAACTTTTCTTAATCAGAAGTACAGTTTATCTTTAGTCAGTGGCGTAGCTACTGGGGGGGGGGGGGGGGGGGGGGTAGCATGTGCCCCCAATATTTTGAGAACATCAATAACAAACATAAAGGTAAATATTTCTGTGGAAAATAAGAAACAAATAAGGTGCGCCCCAAATAATTTTCGAGCCCCATAACATTATAATACATTGATAAATAGATCATCTACTTCTTCTTCTTCTTCACCATCACCATCATCATCTTCTTCGTCGTCTTAATCACCATTTCCGTCGTCCTCATCAACAACAACACCCTCAACATTATTATTGTCGTCATCACTATCATCATCACCATGATCACCGTGCCCCGTTATCGTGGTTTTTATTTTGCCCTCGTAATCTTCAGTACGGTTCGATCAAGATCTTAATCATAAGCCATCGTTATTACCACGTGGTGCGCAGAACAGCTGCTGACCTTGGAACCCGGGTATTGCGGGCGGGTTGACCATGGGACGCGGGAACATCTCGGTAACCGATCCGTCAGGGTGTCGGATCGGCCTGCAGGGGTTGGGCGTCACCGTCTCACCCCGTGGCCTGCTGTAGGTACCGTGTCCTCTGGTAGCAGACAATGCCTGTGTCAGCCCCCATATGTATGCTACATGATATCGAAGAAAAAACATACTCTAACATTAAGGTCCGAATTCTCATCAGTTGCACAACTTAAGTCCGGACTAACATGACAGAACTTAACAGTAACCACACACATTGAATTTGTTTGTTTGTTTTTATTTTCGTTTAAACAAATCAACCTCAAACAATACAGGAATATTAAAATGCACAAACAAAATGTAAATAAGCAAGAACATTATAAATAAAAGCAGAGTAGAAATGATAACTATGATAACGAATGAGGAAATTACGGCTGGATAACCAATAATTTCACTAGCCAATTGATGGTTGTCATGTGCTACCGGAGATATTCTTATTGTTTCTTTGCGATATCCAATCAATTCCTCTAGTTAACACATCAAGGCAAAGGGGCGCTTCACATTCTAGGCGCAGTATAAATGGTCACAATTAACATTATGTCCTGGATGATCCAGGACGCAATATCACTGGTGACTGGTTATAATATGACTGGAATGTCAAGAAACACTTTGTCTGCATGCCTTTGCAGATGAATCTGCATTGATAATGGAGACACACGGCTAGTCAATTTCACAGATGCGGCATGATTCAAACAGTTACTGGAGACTTATTTTTTTCTAGCCTGGGCTATAGTTGTGCTGCTGATGATAATATACATGCATGTGTAAATACCGTATGTCCCAAAATTATTTACAACGGGACTTTCTGCAACGATAACTTTAAAGATAGTAGATCAATCAGAATGATATTTCAGGGTATGAAACTTATTACCTACATGAAACAGCTTATTACCTACATCTTGCAGAAAACCTTATTCGATTTGTTTCGGTTGTCATGGAGAATTGGGGATCTTTGTAAATCATATCATGGGTCCTTTTCTTCCAAGTTTGACACCTGGATGCTCTTGGCACCCATATGAATGGAAATACCGTTGGTCCCCCAAAAAATACAATCGGACTTTCTGCAACGATAACTTAAAAGATAGCAGATCAATCATAATGCTTTTTCAGGGTATGAAACTATAACTTATTACCTACATCTTGCAGAAAACCCTATTTGATTTGCTTCAGTGGTCATGGAGAATGGGGATCTTTATAAATCATGTCAGATGTCCCTTCCCTCCAGGTTTGGTAGGAAGACGCGTTGTTCATTGTGTTCACGCCTTACATACTAAGTTGTTCATTGTGTTCTCGCACAAAAATATCTTTTGAGAAAGTAATTTCTTGTTTCCTGCATATTCAACTAACGAAATAAATAATGAATGAAATGAAGTAAAAGGGAATCATATTTCCGAGTTTCGCAAACATTAGTAAGGTGTGAACATTAATGATTAAAGAGAAAATTAAATCATTAACTCATGGAAGACTTGATTTGAGCTCTTCCTCCTTTTTGGCTTTCATTATTTTGTTCACATCCTTCAACAACAAACCCTCACACGAGTACACACCATTGATATAAAGGTATGCACACAATTTGAATTAATTCGTTAGTTGCCCTGGCAGTTGTGAGCAAAATATTTCCATTTATGTGGGTGCCAAGAGCATCCAAGTGTCAAACTTGGAAGAAACGGACCCATGACATTATTTACAAAGATCCCCAATTCTCCATGACCACTGAAGCAAATCGAATAGGGTTTTCTGCAAAATGTAGGTAATAAGTTATAGTTTCATACCCTGAAATATCATTCTGATTGATCTACTATCTTTAAAGTTATCGTTGCAGAAATCCCGTTGCAATTGATTTTGGGACATACGGTACAGGGTTTAATTTTTACCCATGCCTGCGTATTTGGATGAACATGAGGCGTCGCATATCTCCGTACCTAAAGCCTAAATCCGTATGTTTAAAGGGATAGTACAGTTCTGGTCAACCTTAGGTTTAGTAACTAAAACTTGTAAGTTATCATGATATTGAATAGTTATAATTAAATTATGCTTGAATTGATGAACAAATAACAAAAACTTAGTTACAGGGCTGTTTCCATACAAACAAACAAACAACAGTTTGCGTAAGAAGGCGCCCTCCAGACACCTGAGAGCTTGAACTATTTTTAATTTAAAAAGAAAATGTGAATGTGCTGTTTAGTTAAAATAATTATTCAATAGAAAGCTTATTAAAAAAACTATTTTAAAGCCACTTTTGTACATTGTTAACAATGTGCAGGCTTTAAAATTAGTGTTTAAATTGAATTATCGAACCGATTCGGCTCCCACAATTATTCCAAACGGATATATTTATGGATATTTCAGCTGATTCAAACAAAGTTAATGCTATCTTTAAAATTGTGTGCTTTGTAAAATGTTTCACTTGGATTTTTATTACCGCACAACAAATGTATTTCTTAAAGCGCCCTGTAAACCCAAATTGTACTATCCATTTAAAATAAGTAGTACCAACTGCAGAAGAGTGATGGTCCAGTAAAGTCTAGAAAACTGCTTGAATTCAAGGCAATAGCTCATCAAGCAAACGATAAAGTTCAAACAGTTGCTCGTATGCATAACCTTTCGCGCGTGCTCCAACATTTTGCTTGCCATAATGAGGCAATCGATTTTAATAACAGAATAAATCAAACAAGGTAACAAATACGCACAAATATGAATCAAACAAATTGAAAATGCACACAAGCGCGGACAATTAGGTATCAAAATTAATCGCTTTATATCAAAGAGAAAAAATAACGAATAAAACAACAATAACAAAAAACATAATAAAAAGAAAGAAACAGACATTCACATACTACGGGAGGGAAAATAGGTGAGGTTATTATAGTTTACGGAGAGAATAAATGTACCCCATAATCATGATAATTAGAACATTCAAACTCACCCAATAAGAATAGGGGAACCAACTTTCGAACTCGCGTGCCCAGCTGCACTTCAAAAGAACGTGGAAAACGGAGAGGGAAGGAGGAGAGAGTGAAAGGGGGGGGGGGGGGGTGGTGGATACAGGGCAGAGGGTGAAAGGGGTGAACAGATGAGAGGAAAATTGGGAAAGAGGGTACAAGTAGTAGGGCAGAGTTAGAAAGGTATCGGAAGGGAGGAAGGGGGAAGAGAGGGGGAGAGGTGTTGTGTGTGTGTGTGTGGGGGGGGGGGGGACGAAACGAACAGACGGGAGATAGGGAGGGAAAGGGAAACAGAGTAAGAGTGAAAAGGTGGGAGAAAGGGTTAGAGTGAAAATGGGTGATAGGGATGAGGGTGAAAGGGAGAAAGGAGGAGAGGGAAATGGGGGAAGAGGGGAAAAGTAGAAGGGACAGAGTTAGAAAGGTATCGGAAGGGAAGGAAGGAGAAAGAGGAGGAGGGAGATATTGATACATGGAGAAACAGGAGACAGTAGATAGGGAGGGAGTGAGGGCGGAAGGGAGAAGAGTGATCAAGGGTGAGAGGGGGTAAAAGAAGGGAGGAAGGGGAAAGAGAGGACGGGAGGGAGAAAGGGGAGGGGGAGAGGGAGAAATTGTGAAAGGGGGCAGTTAGAATGGACAGGGGTAGGAAGGGATCGGACAGGAGGAAGGGGGAGAAAGAGAGGGGGGGGGGGGGAGAGATGGGTATATAGGGTGAAACGGAAAGAATAGATAGGGATGGAAAAGGAGAAAGATAAGAGTGAAAATGGTAGAGGGTGATAGGGAGAAACAAGGTGAGGGAAATGGGGGAAGAGGGGAAGTTAGAAGGGACAGAGGGATAGAGGATCGGAAGGGACGAAGGGGCAAGAGGAAGAGGGAGAGTATGATATAGGGAGAAAGGGGGAGACAGGAGATACAGGGGTGAGGGCGGATGGGTGAAGAGTGTTTAAGGGTAAAATGGTGGTAAAAGAAGGGAGGGGATGGGTAGAGGAAGAAAAAGGAAAAATAGAGGGGAAAAGGAAAGGGAGAACATGGCAAATTGGTAGAGAAACGAAGGAGGGAGGGGGGGAGGAGAGAGAATGTGTGAGAAAGGGTGAAATGGAAGATGAAGGAAAGAAGGAGAAAGTGGGAGAGTGAGAATGGGGAAAATGAGAAAGGAGGAAATGGAGAGGGAGTTAGGGGAAAATGATGGATAGGGTGAAAGGGAAAAGAGAGAGAGGGGGAGAGAGCGAAAGAGGTAGAGGGAAAAGGAGAATGGGTAAAGGGAGAAAGTGAGAAGGGGTAAAAGAAGTAAAGGGAGAAAGGGAGAAGGGATAAAGGGAGAAAGAGAAAAGGGGTAAAGGGAGAAAGAGAGAAGCGGTAAAGGGAGAAGGGAGGAGGGAGAAGCGGTAAAGGGAGGAAGGGGGAGTGGGAGAAAAGTGATGCAGAAAGGGGAGGGGGAAGGAAGAGAAGCAGATGAAAAAGAGGAGGGGTAAGGAAGAGAGGGAGGGGAAGAGAGAGAGGGAAAAGGGGGAAGAAGAAGGGGGAAGATGGGAAAGATAAATATTTATACATGACCATCATATTCGTGTTACTTTACACATAATTACACTTATATTCAACTTTAAGAGGATTCAACAATGTCGTTACTATGAGTTCGAAATAACGCAACATAACAAATTTAATTTAATTTGTTCAATCACTCAAACAATTAATCAATCAATAACTATCATCATAACTGCAATTCTTTGTATTTATAAAATGTCATCGTATCGTATTGATCTTACCATTTTCACCTTTTCCGGGACTGCATGAGAGGCAACGACTTTCTGAACCTGTTGGCGCAGCAATATCGTCACGAAACTGAAGACAGATATGGTGAGGAGTGCCTCAGATATAGGAAGAAAAAAAAAATCTCGGACGCCTTCAGTTTTTCGTCTCTATGGGAAGTCGTAAACAGTTGTATTCACTTAAAAGGAAGAGAGAGTGTCGTCTAAAGAGTTGACAATGTGGACGGTGTGATTGTACGCACGCCCCGCGCGCTCTGAAAATTATATGTATAAAGTCGCATGCGAGTCACGCTTACGTACCTCGTTTCCGCCTGGTTCTGGGTTTCTCTGTGCGAATTTCGGATCATACGACGCAACAACTTTATACCCCTGTCACACCTACCCACGATCACGCGGCGCACCCAAAAGCTACGCGAAAAGTATGAAAGCGCGAGGCAAAGCGCAATAAGGAATCTGAGAGCGATACGGTCGCGCAGTAAAAAGTGTTCATTGTTATACAAATAATACACGGTCTAGATTGCATTGTGTAAATGCATTGCACGCGAGGGCTATGTTAGCTGTGCATTACCAAAGACGCTTAATGGAAAGACCGACCACTGGACAATTTTCTTGTACAAAGTGAATGGGCAGCGCGCGATGTCCTCAGTTAATGCGCGCAATTACAGTCCTGACGTCACAATGCAAATTGCACAGGGGGGGTTCCCCACATATGTATTGTTGCAGTTGTTGTTGTTGCTGCTGGCTTAATGTGAATGACTCGGCTATTTTTAGCCTAGCAACAACACTATTTTCGGAAATAAATCAGCTGACTAAGCGCACCGATTTTATAATGCGCACACATACGCAGTTATCATTGGTCAATTATTCCACAAAGCAGTATCATGTTGGGAAGAACAAAGTCGATTGGTTTGTCGGTGCGTATATTCCAGACAGTGTGCGTGATAATATGCAAATATCCAAATATGCCATTGCCTGTTTATTGTACACGTTCGAGATCTGTGAATTTAACAATTCTTTATTTCAAAAATGTGAGTGAAAATCTCTAAAAGCTATCGACTATAATTTTTAAATATTTTTACCTATACAAAGACAATATTGAATTAGAAAAGCAAAGTGTCCCCCAGGTGTACCCAACTTGGAGATAAGCTGATGTTCAATCGTCATACTAGCCTGAATTTGCCGAGTTTAAGTAAGTACGTTCTGATCCTTACTTTTGTTTAAATTAATACTAACAAAGGGAACATTTGTTCCAAAAAAGCTATCGACTATAATTTTTAAATGTTTTTTCATTAATTTAAATGAACAAGATTCATTACTGTAGCCAAACCTCTGGGTGTACCCAACTTTCTCTTTAGCTCGATTTGAATCTTCATTCTGTTTGAAGGAACATCGCTGCGCGGCCGCTAGTGATCTGTCTTGTAATTCTACAGTCTTTGGCATTACGCACGAGGCGTAAGCCGAGTGCGCATGCGCACAGCTAACATAGCCCGAGAGTGTGATGCATTTACATGATGCACGATAATAAGGCCGTAGTATTATTTGTTTTATAAAATGAGCTCAACCACGGATTGTTTTATTTTGCTAGATTATTGAAAACAGACTTGACACAATTAATAACCCAGTCTATCTACTCTCTAGAGTGTGAATTTATTTGGAATTTACAAAATTAATCATCACTACTGCATTCACTTCACTGAATTTGACTCTGCAGCTCAGCAGGTCAAATGCAGTTGATTGGAAATTGCCGAATATTTCCCATAAAAGTGAGAATTATCAAAGAATTCTATGCATATCATTCCAAAACTTACCAATATCAAACCACAAACCATATAATTTACGAAACTGCTAAGATTTATTTACTACAGAACAGATAATTTACAAAACGAAGCATTTTTTTTTTCCACTTTCGCAAGTTTGTCTTCGTAGAACTATGTAAACAAGCATTGTGACGTCACGGGGTTGCACACCTTCGGCAAGATGGTTGCGCGGTATCGGCACGGTGGTTGCGCAGTATCGGCACGGTGGTGTAGTTGGTGAAACGCACAAATGCGCACATAATGATCAAACTGGATAGGGTCGCAGTGAGAGCGTAAAATGCGAGTCAAGAGCACGCTTTATCCTACTGGATATGATGAGACTTTTCAGCGATGTCATTGCGATTCGGTGAAAAATGGCTAAATCTTAGACCACAAAGCAGCCACCAGCTGATCGTGAGGAGGTGTGAAAGGGCCATTAATCACACACACACACACACACACACACACACACACACACACACATACACTTCGAAACTACATGCCTCAATAGAATAATTAATCGATTCCAGCACAATTAATTCTAAATACGCATCACTTAACCCTATATAGCCCGGGGGGTGGAGGGGGGGGGGCTAAAATGGCCCCCCCTTGACATTTTTCGCGATAATTTTTTAACGCGAAAAAAAACTTGCGCTCAAATTTCATGACTTTTTTCTATTAGGTCTTGCGCATCTTTTGAAATAAAATTTTTGAAAATCGGACCTACCGTTACGAAGTCACATGACCTTTTGTCTATGCATGTCAGCCCGAAAATTGCTAAATTTTGTGATTTGTGTACAAAACATATGGAAATATCAGTTTTCATAAAAAGAGATATAGCATTGGTTATTTGGTCTTGTTTACATTTTAGGTGTTTGTTTTGGGGTTCATAGTAGTTGATTTATCGTTAGAAATAAAATAAACAACAAAAACAATAAAATACATAAGCTAAAAAAACAAAGAAATACATAAGAAATTATAAAAACAATAGAAAACATAAGGAAGAACCTGGCTCTTCCAAATTTTATTGTGTTATTATTCCAAATGGTCTAAAGAACATATGTAGTGAAAACCAATGTTCAATTATGAAGAATATATGATTTATGGGTAAAAATATGAATTTATGACCTTATTTGCATAAATTACCATAATTATGCAAAAATAATGCATTTTTCAAAAAATTTAAAATTACCATAGTATTCTATACACTTCACTAAACATGCTTGCAAGTTTTCGCGGCGAACGGCCGCTTCGAGGCCGAGATCTTAGGGGGGGGGGGGCCAAATTAGCCCCCCCCCCCCCCCCCGGGCTATGCTTTTTCAAAATAGCCCGGGCTATATAGGGTTAAGTTCTATAGAAAATGATCAAAAAGCTATTGGATCTCTTCCAATACATCGTCATATAATTGTTAGGAACATATCGTGTCCAGAACAAAAAAGTTTGAACGTTTGTAATAGCGAGCATTGTAATAGCGAGCATTTATTATATTAGTCGGCCAGCGAAGCAGGTAAGTAACCCGTACGCCCGTGCCATCAGTTTCCATACAATGGGAAAGAAGAAAGAAAAAAACAAGGTAAGAACAACAAGAGGATATGACGAGAATATTTTTATCGGTGCCTTTATTCTATTCATACTGATCGAAAATGTGCATTTATAGATAGCAGTCTACTATGCATGGGCATATTAAGCTTAAAGATTCACTGACATGCAAATACATGTTAACGTCTATTTATTTGTATTAGTGTACACATCAAACATCTGTATACTATTGGATGTAAATATGTTTTGTATATTTTAAAACATTTTAGCAATTATTTTCTCAATTTTGATATGCCCCACGTCTAAAAAAAAACTCTCCAGAGTAAAATTCCCCCTGTGACATCACCTGTCAATCACTGGTCAGCTAACAGGAGATGAACATAATACATAAGTACAAACAGAACATGCCCACAATAGCATACACTGCATGTTTCCATACAATAGCTTATCAGTGCTTATCTTGTCCTAATGATGGTTAAGCTTTTCGGAATTAACAACTGTTATTGAAATGGAAAGTATGTCAGAATTGTATTTATTTGTGATGATATTGAGCAGGCACTCAGCTTGGACGAAGTTGCATTCCAATATGTATTGTTCATCTCCCCAGTAACTGAGCAGTGATTGACAGATGATGTCACAGGGGGAATTTTACTCTGGAGAGTTTTAAGGTGGGGCATAGCTAAATGAAGGAAATAATTGATTAAATGTTTACAAATATACAAAGAATATTTAGGTCATATAGTTTACAAATATTTGATGTGTACACTAATACAGATAAGCTGAAGACAACATGCGAATCTTTAAATTAATAAATAGTTATAATCATAACATATAAGAATAAACGTAACATTTTGTAACCTATAATATTAAAATACAATGCACGTGTCAATGTCTAATATAAGACCTTTCAAAGGTAATACACAAAATATTACTTTATATTGTATGTAATAACCTAGACAGAAAATCCATCTCGTTCTGGAGGGGTCCTTTAATATTATGACGTCATACTATCCCCTCCATAAGATAGTGTAACATGATAATGAAACAAGACACAGTCTCAGTGGACCTAACACTCGGAATATAGACTGATTTTTCGGTCTAATAATAACCGAACATTATTATACCAATTAATACATGAACAAAATAACGACGCAAAAATACAAATAAACTGTAACAAACCAAGAAAATAAATTAAATCAATAAAATTAAATAAACAAGTAAGGGAGTTTCAATAAAAAGCGTTTCCTTCTTCACCTCTTCAGAGATATGCATATTTATTGGGAAAATCGATTTTTTTAGTCGACCAATAAGAGTCTGTGTCAGAGGCGGGTCAGCCCCTCCAAAATTTTTGGGCTCGAACCGCCATGATAGTTCTTATTAAAATATGAATAGAAGTAACATCTAGCAAGGTTATATTTTGGCTCTCGGTTACCTAATATTGTATACGCATAGATGTAACAACAAGCAAGTTTATATATATCTTGTCTCTTAGTTACCAACTATTGTTTATATGTTTCTCGGCAGTTTTTGTCATTGTTTCAGCCCCTCTGTAATTGCAACGTCGAGTTGTCGAGCGTATTATACACAATATATATATCTCAGAAACTGCCTGTCAACTATTAAACACCCCTTTCATACTTGACTCGTCACTGTTTGGTTGGCTATTTGTTTTTTTGTAGACGCGTTCAATCATGATTATTTACGCCTAAGGGGACCGCCCTTTATCGTCACCATCCGACAGACGCAATCAAGATTTGAGACCCTGCAAACACTTTTTGTCAATTATCAATTTTGTTTGTATATATGTTTAACGTTATAAATGGACTTACACCAGATTATTTGAGAATTATGATAATCTTTCGAACTCCGCAGATATTTACAAGATATGCCATTGATAATCCTTTATTATGTAAAGAATGTATGAAAAGGTCCTTTCAGTATTTAAGTTCGATAATTTGGTATAATCTCCCGCTTTGTATTAGAAATACCACATCAATTGCCTCTTTTAAATGACAATGTAAATTATGATCCTTAATTAATCGCATCTAATTATCATGATTTATTTTCTTATATATAATTATAAGTAACAGTTAAATATATTACACCCTACCACAGTTCCTGTTTGAGTAATACTTTTTTTTCTTTCTTAGTTTTTTTCTTGGATGAAAGTAGTCGTTAGTTGTCTCTGGCATCTTCATTGTTTTAATTCTGTATTTGTATATCATTTGTATTGATTTTTATTGTATTTATTTGTATTTAAAATGTTACATTGTATTGTTTTTAAGTGTATGCAAGGGCCCCTTGGTAGACCAGATGTTTAACTGAAAGAGCAACCCTGTTGAAATAAAACATTAATAAATAAATAAATAAATAAATTAGATTCGAACCCGGGACGATTAGTGCGAAGAGTGGAGCTTTGAACACTAGACCAGAACACCTCTTCACCTCGCCTCTTGGCACTCGCCTGGCCTCAACCTGGGACAGTGACGTAGCCTGGAACTCTTCAATGGGGGCTCGAATTGCTCGAACCTGCAGGCGCGTAAGCGCGAGACGCCTCTTGTGGGGCCAGGGGGCGCAGCCCCCGAATTTGTTTGGTTGATTTTAATTATTCAAAGCCCCAAAATCAAAACAACCGGCTTACAATCAAGCAATTAATCAAAATATACGACCTAAGGGGGGTGGTGTGGGGGGGGGGGGGGGGGGGAGGAGGCACGGACCCATGTCCCCCCCCCCTCCTCGCTACGCCTCTGGCCTTGTCTCAGGTTTCTACCCATTCATAGTATACTACATGTATAGTACGAGTTGGAGAGCTACGTGTTACGCACAATTGATACATCTCTAAAACTTCCTCTCGACTAACACAAGACGGAAATGGAACATCTATTGATATCACAGTGTATTGTCTAATGGTTTGTATCAATGTATTACTACAGGCATATGATTATAAATTGACCAAATGACGCATTGTCCTAGATCTAGTTATCAATTGATTTTGATTGTTACAATAATGGTGAATAATTAATTCAAACATATAAAGAAACTTACCAGAAATAATGGTGAATAGTGGTGAATAGTAACACAACAAACAGGTTATCGTGTTGCACACAATGGATACATCTCTAAAACTTCCTCTCGACTAATGACGAACGGAAATGGAACACATATTGATATCACGAGGTATTGCCTAATGATTTTACTACATTTATTACTACTAGTAGTTAATAATTATAAATTGACCAAATGACGCATTTTCCTAGATCTAATTATCAATTGATTTTTACTGTTACAAAAACGGTGAGTAGATACCGCTGTAACTCGACACAAAGGCAAAGGCTATCTTTACTAATTTAAATACTGAACCATTAATTTTGCCATGTTTTGTAACATCTAACTTTTATAAACTGACGTAACTACGAATTATCATCATAATTACGCTTCCGTTAATACCCCGTGAACCACAGGCACTGTTAGATGCGCCCCGTATTTACCACGTACTGCCATGTAATGTCGCGTACCATGAAACGTAAGAACCATGCTATAATGATATTACATCGGACTGCCACGTCGTGGCTGCACACGTATCTCGGTTCCATTACGTGGCTTAACGTGATAAATACAGGGCTACCACGTGGTAATTAGTATCACATATCACGCAGCCCCAGTTCCCATGTTACAAAAGGATGGTTTTTGTAAAGAGAGTACAGTTCTGGTCAAACTGAATTTTAGTAACCAACACCTGCATCATTACATTACAAACTAATAGTTATAACTCCACCATGCTCGAAAGGTATTACAAATTACAAACGACAAAGTAAAAAACCTGTTATCATTAAAAAAGAGCCGTTAAAACTCAAGAGGGTGCTCGGTAAAAACTCACTGGTTTCAACCATTTTTAATTTTTTTAAATTGTGAAAAATTGTGATGTTTTGTAAAAATATGATTTAATAAAGAGATCATCAACAACATCAAAAACATCTTTTATAAATTTTTGAAAAGTGTAAGCATTTTGTTAAAAATTATTGTGGGACCCCACAATAACTACAAATGGTTATATTTCAGCCGTCTCTGAACCGACTTTGATCAAATAAAATGTATTATGTCATTATAATTGTATGCTCCTCCAAATGTGACACTCAGTTTTTCATTACCTCACAAATAAATTATTTCGTGCGGCGCCCTCTATACCAAAACTCAACTATCCCTTTAATCATGATATGTTAAAAAATTATGTTGCCAAAGACACCTTCAGTTACGCCTTTATAAGCTAACATTTCCGAAGTAGCATAACAAATCGGTAACATCGAATAGACCGCTTCTGTAATGTATGCAAATAATATGCGTATGACGTCAGACTCTCCGTTGGCAAGCTTAACAATAATAACTAGGTCCGGCAAGCTCCGGCAAACTTAGCTTGCCGGACCTAGTTACTATTGTTAAGCTTACCAACGGAGAGTCTTACGTCATACGCATAATATTTGCATACATTACAGATGCGGTCTATTGTAAGTCGTTGAATATGAGGCTGGTAACCCCCCCCCCCCCCCCCCCCCCCCTCCCCTCCCGAATCGTGCTGCCTAGAACGCTAATCATAGTTCAAATCTATAATACCAACCAATTTGTCCGCTTGACCGGAGCAAGTATTAGAAATCACTTGCCCGAACACGGCAAGTAACTCAGAAACAAATATTAATGGTTGACATTGTATGTGATTAAAACTGAAAATTATTGATAGCGAAATTGAGTGTTCTTTATAACGACGACAATTTAAATTGTATATGCCCAATGTAACTTAATCGGGCAAGCTACACTGTTTAGTTACTTTCCCAATTGGGCAAGTTCAACATCAAAATGTTTGTAGCGTTCTGTATGATGTAAACAAATATTTTTAATGTAACTATTTACAATTTTGTATGTTGTCTCCTAGTAACCTAATATTGTAATTATAACAAATTTGACATTTGTGCAGTCTCGATTTTCCGACCAACTGCAACGAAAAGAACGATTTGAATCGGAGAGCGTGTTAAAAACAATAGATACATCGCTCGACTAACGCAGGACGGAATTGGAACACCTATTGAAATCATGGGGTATTGTCTAATGCTTTTACTCGATTGATTACTACATAAAATACATCATTACAAATTGACGCAATGCGACATTGTCCTAGCTATAATTATCAATTTATTTTTCAAGTAACAATACAATTTAATGAATAGGTTGTAGGTCAAAATAGATACTGCTGTCACGCGACACAGAGGCTATATCGCAGTATCAGGCCCATAGCCAGGATGTATCAAGGGGGTGCGTAATTTACAAAAACGGGACCGAGACCGAACGTGGCCAAGACCGAGACCACTGGTTTAGAGTCGGGTAAGCAGGGGGGGGGGGGGGGGGGGGGGGGTGTCCGTTGCCAAAAATGGTCAAGGCCGAGACCAAGACCACTGGGTGAGAGTCGTATAGGGGAGGGGGGGGGGGGGGGGGGGTGTCCGTCGCCAATCGTTTTCGAGGCCGAGACCGAGACAGCCGGTTGAGAGTCGTGTAAGCGGAGGAGGGTGTCCGTCGCTAGAATAAAAGTCAATCATGGCTTATTTCTAATTCGATATACCAGTGATTTAAAAAAGGGTATTTTCTTCCTATAGGTACGCACCAGATTGCCTGATTTCAAGTAGAAAAATTGTAAAAGCTCCCTAACCGTGCGGACACCCACCTCCATCCTCACCCCCATCCCACCAACCCTCCCCATCTCGGTCGGTTATCGGTCTTGTCTTCGTATGGTATACCCTGTTCAAGTTGTTGTATAACAAGTAATGTGGCATTTGGTGCCAAGTTTGAACTGTATAATTATTGATCAGTATTGTTGAAATAAACCCAACAAAAACAATAAGTCCTCCCCCTAATCAAAATAACGTAACTTAAAAAAAAAGAAGTTTTGAGCAAAATAATTTAGCAGGATTGTTTCTACACTTATTGACTAACTTCTGTGTGAAAATGAAATTGGTCCGTCGAGTCATTCATGAGTGAGTAAGCTTATGGTAAGAGAGGAATAAAATAGGGTTAGATTTTTTCAAATGTCCCTTTGGTATGAAGATAATTATCATTGAAAATCATTATTTCAAAAGCGTTGATCAACGCTTTTGATAAAAAGTACAATTGTCTTAGCTGAGAACGTCCGCATGCAGCACGCGTGAGAACATTCCGGAGATTGAACTTTGAGCCGAGCGAGTTCAAATTCCATGAATTCTGTACTACGTGTGTAAACATACACGGGTGCGAATATCTCAAACAATAAGTCCTCCCCCTAATCAAAATAACGTAACTTAAAAAAAAAAGAAGTTTTGAGCAAAATAATTTAGCAGGATTGTTTCTACACTTATTGACTAACTTCTGTGTGAAAATGAAATTGGTCCGTCGAGTCATTCATGAGTGAGTAAGCTTATGGTAAGAGAAGAATAAAATAGGGTTAGATTTTTTCAAATGTCCCTTTGGTATGAAGATAATTATCATTGAAAATCATTATTTCAAAAGCGTTGATCAACGCTTTTGATAAAAAGTACAATTGTCTTAGCTGAGAACGTCCGCATGCAGCACGCGTGAGAACATTCCGGAGATTGAACTTTGAGCCGAGCGAGTTCAAATTCCATGAATTCTGTACTACGTGTGTAAACATACACGGGTGCGAATATCTCAAACGGATCATTCATTACTGCGACAAATGTATGGCAGACCATCAGTATTCGGTGATAAAATATGAACTCAATATTCGTGTTTTCACTAGGTAAACAGTGTTCGTTTTCTTTCAAACTTTCACAAATCTTTCAATTGTATTTTACAATGATATTGATATAGGATTGAAGTCTCAAATGTCATTTTGTGCAATATCTGACACTTTACAGGTATCACTTTAAAGGCAAAATTGTCACTTTTCAACTCTTGTGATTTTTGAAAAGTGGCAATTTTGCCTTTAATGTGTGCTCACTCATGAATGACTCGACGGTTCAATCTCATTTTCACAGAGAAGTTAGGCAATCAGGATAGGAACAATCCTGCCAAGTAATTTTGCTCAAAACCTTTTCGTTAAAAAGTTACGCTATTTTGATTAGGGAGGGGGGGGGGGGGGACTTTTTTGTTGTGTTTATATACTCAGGGAGAACAAAACACACATCAAAAGGAAATTTCTTTTACGAGCATTATAAACAATTAACTACATTAATTTACAAGTGACTCATCATGTACGCATTCACAGCTGAATTAAACGCATCTCATCCATATTTAGGACACTAGGCCCCTAGCACCGTTGCAGAAAGGGATACAATCGATTGTAAGTTACAATTCATTTTAAGTCAAATCATGTGTTCTAAATGCGCAAATCTGATTGGTTGAAACGCGCAAATTTTCTGACTTACAATCAAATTTGTAACTTACAATTGATTGTATCTCTTTCTGCAACGGGGCCCTCGGTAATACAGCAGCCAAAAGAGAGTTCCAAAGACAGCTAGCCTTGTTCTAGGTAATATGTAACAAGAAAGATGAAGGTGGGTGCTGGAATTCAAGTGGTCCTCACTTTCCCGCTGCGTTGGTTTCCGCGTGCCATTTTGACGACGAAGGCGCGTGCGAGCTCGGCGATGAAGGCTACGAACTCGATGACACTGATGAACGACACCCCGATGTAGAGACCCATCAGACCTCCGACCCCTCCGAACAACGTCTCGATCTAGGGAACGACAAGATCATCGAGATTCAGCAAAATTCATGGTTTGGTAAGATGTGTTGGTATTAAGGCTTCATAAACTATAATTTTAAGCAAATGTCGAGTTCATACATAACAATTGATACAGATAAATGTCGCCAAACAAGTGCTGAGGATCATCAACATCATTATTATCATCATCATCAATTATCATCATGCACCATCACCATCATCATCATCATCATCAACATCATCATCATCATCATCATCATCATCATCATCATCATCATCATTATCAGTGGCGTACCCAGGATTTTTTCAAGGGGGGGGGGGGGCTTATTTCGTCAGGAAAATTTCTGTCCGCGGGGGGGGGGGGGGGGGGGGAGGTAGTCGTAGAACATTTTCGAAGCCGAGACCAAGATCATTGGTTGCGAACCCTGTAAGCGGGGGGGGGGGGGGGGGGGAGAGGGGGGGGGGGGGGGGGTGGTCGTAGAAAATTTTCGAAGCCGAGACCGGGAATTTCCCCCCCCCCCCCCCTAGGTACGCCTATCATCACCATCACCATCACCATCATCATCACCCTCATAACTCTCCCTCGTTAATCATTACGAGTATAACATACCGTAATTATGGGCGTCTCAACGACGCTCTCAAAGTTCAGCTCTTGGTAGAATATCTTCAGCCGGACCAGATTTCTCCTAATGATGTAATGATAAAAATCATGCTTTTTCATATAAATGCGCGATATATGATATTGCTTTATATATGAATTAAGTTCATGGCGTTGTTTTGATAATAAGAAATCATATTAATTTGTTCATGTTTTTTTAAATGAATTACAGGGGTCATCGTGCTGCCGCAGAGACAAGTTAAAGCTATACAGACAAGAAAACTACCTGTAAATTGTGTTTAACTGTATCTATGGTAGATTTTCATGAAGATTACTAATAAAAACATATTTTCCTCGTGAGAAAAACTGGTAAAATAAATAAAAATCAACTTGTAAATTCACTTTAGGAACCCCCGTAAAAAAATTGAGTCCGGGCGAAGAAAAATGACGTCATCTTTGTGACGTCACATAAGGACAATCTCAGTTTAGCTTGGTACTCTATTGTCATAGACGGACACGCTGAGTGCAATACTCACGTTGACAGAGAGATATTATTTCGATTTTTTTCAATATTTGCAAACATTTGTTTAAGTTTATATCATGGAGGATCCACACTCAGATGTGTTGCTGCATCCTGCTACAATGCACTTAGGTATTTGCAGTTAAGCCTCAATTTCCAAGCAAATACGAGTTTGTTTTACTAGCAAGTCAAAGGCTCTGCATGTAAACCATGCATGTTCGTACTTTGGACTCCGTGTTGTGGTCCTCATGCGACATCATGATCCCGATGAGCACGTACACACGTATGCGCTAGGAGTATGGACCGCTGATGCGAAAAAAAGCCAAAAAGTTGCATGAAATTTTACCTTAAAAAAAAAGAAAAGAGTGTGGTATATCAATATAGGCACATATTCAAAGCTATAAACCTGAATCAAAGCCGGGATTTCACTATACCTTTAAAACCACGGTTTAGTACTGTTTTGCTGCTTGTGCAAAGTAAACAAAACCTGATCAGGGGCTTGAACCCTCGATTGGGGTTTTGGAGAGTTTTGCAACCTAAAGGACTACATGGTAAAGATATTGAGTGATTTCAAGTTCGGTGTTTAACGCTGGTGTTAGTGTTTAATAAACACTAACACCGGCCTAAACACCGAACTTGAACTCTTGCAGTGTTAGGAGTTGACCTCTGGAATTTTGCAACTTCCGGTGGCTGGTGTTGTAATTTTATGGAAATGTCGTCTGCTTGAACTGAGCTTCATGACTGGTGTTAAGGATTTGCGTACAAATTTCCCATTCACTAACACTAGCCCCTAGGGATTTAAGAAATGGTGATTTCAAGTTCGGTGTTAGTGCAGTGTTAGAGCAGACGTATGTAAACGATGAATTCATAATTGATTAATGAACCAATTAATTCGAAGACGGTTTTGAGTCTATAGTCAGCTTGGGTTGACGATCCAACTAAAAATAAACCAACGTACCGTACAAGATAAATAAAAAAAACAATTAGGCAATTAAACAAAGTGATGCTAGACACAAAAATAACTGAAAGTGTTTTTCTTTCCATTAGTACTATAATAGAGTACTAGTAGTAGAAGAAGTAGTATAGTTCTAAAGTAGTAGATTGTGGTATATTTTTAAAATGTATCATTAATAATGTTATCAAATTGACCCTCGTTCATTTGTCAAGTGACCGCCACTAGCCCCCCCCCCCCCCTTCCCCTGCCGCCAATGATATAGTGTGAACGTCAAATCAATGAATTAATCATAACGTAGGCTAGTCGATCTTAATTTAGAATATGAATTGAATACTTGTGTTGTGTTTGCAAATATCGATAACACACGGTCTATAAATTACCTAGATTTACCGTCTTCTTGAATATTTAGTAAAAAAATCAAACATAATTGAGGGTTATTATTTTGGTAAGCCAATAGTGATACATTTCTTGGGGATACATTATTAAGATCAATAAACAACCAATACGAGTCTGATCTTGAGTCTAATTTATGGTAATTAATTAGGTCATAATTTCACGTACCGTACGGTACGCCAAAATAACGTAAACAAACAACGTAACTAGTAATGCATGCATAATTTATGCAGCTATAAATAGACTTCGCTTCGCCTTAACTTCGAGACCAAGTGGATTTTTATTTTACACAGACTTCAATCAGCATAGTTAATACCATCACCAGCTTGCTGAAAATAGATGTAGCCTCTGATGGACCTGTCCTGTGCTGTGTCCATCATTTTCTGTGTAACTGTAAGTCATAATAATTAATATAATATATGTCAAACTCAAGCTATTTTAGTAACATGCAGATGTTTACTCGTTAATTAGCCAGAACTAGCAGAAGTTAATACTATTAATATTTTGTACTTACTTTATTACTTATCTTTTTCTAGTACTATCTATAGATGTAGTAGCCTAGTCTACTAGTTCTAGACTATATAGGCATAGACAGTCCTAGGATAACTAGTTAGTCAAGACAGGCCGGATAGGCCTAGTCTAGATATGTCTTACTCTTAAGCATAGGCATAGCATACTCCTGGAGTCCTGGCCCCTGCCCCTGGTCCTGGGGCTATTAAGGCTAAGGCTAAGCTAAGTCTAAGATCGAGTAAGATTAAGGTTAAGGCTAACAATTTAGCATCATCCTAGCCCCCGTGGCCGGCATGCTAGCCTATTAATTAAGGCTAATCCTTACTTAGCCTAGCCTAGGGCTAGGCTAAGCCTAATTAAAGACTTCACTCAGTCTTAGACTTAGTGTTTTAGGCAGCCATAAAGCAAACATTTGTCTCTGTTTATTCTACTTGCACTGCACTGACTGACGCTATTACAATTACGGTCTTGACTAGACTACTCTAGTTCTACTTCTATATACTATAGTGTCGTGATATCATGTTGCCGTGCTTGCCTGGCTTCGCCTGGGCATAGGCCCAGGGCAGTAGGCAGTAGGCCTAGACCTAGTCAGAAATAAACTGGAATAAACTAGATAAGACTATATAGTCTAGCTAGATATAGACAGACCTTTTTTTGCAACCTCCTGGCCGGTTTAATAACAATATATAAAAATAAAATAAAATGTTTCGGAGGGTAATCGACCGAGAAAAAGTCCTACCGTACCAACTACTTCGGTAGTCAAGTAGCTAGCTCCGTGTGTCAAATAATTAAATTAAATTGATTAAATTAAATGTAATTAATTAATTAATTAATTAATTGATTGATTGATTGATTGATTGATTGATTGATTGATTGATTGATTGATTGATTGATTGATTGATTGATTGATTGATTGATTGATTGATTGATTGGTTGGTTGGTTGGTTGGTTGGTTGGTTGGTTGGTTGGTTGGTTGGTTGGTTGGTTGGTTGATTGATTGGTTGGTTGGTTGGTTGGTTGGTTGGTTGGTTGGTTGGTTGATTGATTGATTGATTGATTGATTGATTGAATTGATTGATGGTTGATTGATTGATTGATTGGTAGATTGACCCGATTCATTCACCATAATTATAAATTATTTAATTCAATCATTGTTTTATTAACTCACTATATTATATTACTGATCACTCACTCATTGATTGGTTGATTGGTTGTTAGATTAAATGATTGATTTATAGATTGACCCGATTCATTAACTAGTATAATTATAAATTATTTAATTCAATCATTGTTTTATTAACTCACTCACTCATGCATGCACATACAACGCCGTTAACGGCCACGCGCAGACTAAGAACGCCGCAACTTTTGGCGTAATGCGTAGTGAATGTTCCGCTGCGTATAGCACTGTTCAGCTGCAAATCAATATTTGTCAACATTCGCGCATGACACTCGTGACACGTCTTTAGAATTATTCTAATAACAAAAGAAATAATGCAAATGGTATGATTTTACATTTACTAACTGACAGAACTGCATATTATCGTCTCAGATTACCCTAAATTATGAACAGCAGTATCATAAACGTAATGATTGAAATGATTTGAAAAAGGGTTTCGGCATTTTCGTCGGCATTTTAAACCCTTTTTGTTCTTTTTCGCTGGTGTTAGGGCGGTGTTTAGATATCGATAGCACTATCGGTATCGGTTCTCCCAAACCGAACAGCTGATTTTGAGCTCGATTTAAGCAGCTCTTGGAGTAACACCACTCTAACACCAGCCCAACACCGAACTTGAAATCACTCAATGTGGATGTGGTGTGGCAAGATTGGTAGAGCACTCGCTATCCAAGCAGGAGATCCCGAGTTCACAAAGCACTTGTCGTCACGACAAATGCCATTTCTATGACAGATTTCCATTTCTATGACAAATTTGTCATCGATGACAAATATCCATTTCACAAAGCTTTTAAAGGACTTGTCGTCACGACAAATTTGTCGTCACGACAAATTTGTCATAGTTATCTGTCATAGCCCTATACCCTACGACAAATCCAAAAAAGCTATGACATCTCAAAATGGCTGCACACATGATGTTGTTAGTGAGCAGGATCGGTCAAGAAATACAACAAAAAACTATGGCTCTTTGGAAATAGGCATCTAATTTTCTCTAAATATAGGTTGATCTCAAACCTATGTTATGTAGAATACATTGATACACAACATATCATGATTTTGGGAATGGAAAAGTGTGCATATGAAGAAAATATTTTATCAGAGTTCGTTGCAAATTTGAGTTCACCATATATACCTTCCAAGAGCCAGTTTCATTGTATCTTGCCAGATAATGCTCTAACTTTTAGAGATTTTTCCTCCTAATCTCTTACTAATAGAAATAATACAGTACAACGACTGAATAAAAGGAATGTCCGCACAAGTGATATAGAATTTGGTTGACGTCATTATTAAAGTGTATAAAACAAATGTCCAAAAGATGTATTGCACGTGAATAATTAAAGTCCATGGTAATTAATTTGAGCATTCAGTTGGCCTGAATGAAATGCGTGTCCGCGGAAGAGATGAGAACGAGAGTTCGATGATGATGATGAAGGTGATGAACGCGAAGACGCGTGAAAAGAAAGCCGATATATAATTTCAGTCCCATGGATGAACCAGCACACACGATGTGGAGCGAAGGCGTGGCGATGACTCCGACGTGTGCCGTGGAGAGATGAGCGAAGCCTGGAAGCCTGAAGGTGTGGTGCTTACACGTGTCCATGTAGACAAAAACGAAAATGGCGATCAAAAGAATTGTAGGAAGTTTTGCATGCAGAAAAGTGTCATCTCTGCGAGAGGAGAAAGATTTATAAAAGGTCCGAATAGCTCGGTGGATGAAGAGCTTGATGAAAAGGTGACGCCCCATGTTGGTCGGCGGACTCTCCCCTATTATAGGTGTGTGAGTGAGGCATGGATTGTAGCCCCGTTTACAATCCATGGTTGTCGATGCCCATGTGAGTCAGATGGTAACTCAGAGATGCCAACCTTCACAAACCAAAAAAAGTATTCTGAGAGGTAAAAAACAGTATTTTGAACCCCAAAAAAGTATTTTCAGAGCTGCCAACCTTTAGAGGCAAAAAATCATAATTTTTCGCAAAGCCAATTCGCGCAGCAAAAATACCCTTTATGCGCGCGTAAATATAAAAGTTGGTTCGGTCGATCACACCAGCGTTTGTATGAGTTTGTTCGGTTTATTTGTGTTATACTTAAAATATGTATCTGGAGTAATAGTTTATCAGGGTTCAACGTAAATTTTGTTGCCGTTTTCCGATCGTTTCTATAGGGAGTAAAAAAAAAAAAAAAAAAAAAAAAAAACGGTTGGCATCTCTGGGTAACTGCACATGGCGATGTCAAAGAGGAGGTAGAAGGCGAAGGTGTTCTTTGGATGAGCGGTAGAAAGAGAGTAGTGATGTTTTGCCAAAAGTCAATGTGCCTGACATGAAGAGAGCTTGGAACAAAGAGACAGTTATCTGGGCGAAAGTAAACGCTAGGCCAGAGTAAGGAAGTGGTTCCAAGTTGTTTTGTTAACATCGGTCTAGCTTTTACCAAGCTGGTATCGATGGTTTGTTGTACATGCATGGCTAGTCTGATGTTCAGACTGTGAAGCGAGTCCCTATAAGCTCATCCCATCCAGTTATGTCCTGAGGTTGCACAGCAGTGGCCAGTATCTGCAGATGAAGAAAAAATAAACAAAATAGTGCCCATTAAATGCAATCAGCAGACAAAGGAAAGAGCGAGCTCAACATTTTGCATATTAACTATGCAATTCATAAAGATATCACCCTGCCGCTTTATTAATTTTAGTCTAGCATATCTTGGAAGACTGTATGGAATGATCAAGTAAACTGCTAATGACCTTGGATATTATCCAAGAAATTGCTCATTATCATAATCTCCTACAGTTCACAATATTTTTTTCATAAAATAAATTATGAAAAATTACTTTAAACACTGTAATTAAATATAGGCAAATAATTTGTGGACACTTGTCAATGATTGGTTTAACTAAAAATAATTATTATTAAACAAAATAACAAACAAGCTACAAAATAAAAAATTTAACAACAGAAAAAGCAAATAAGGAACAGGGTTGTATAAAGTGAATGATAATCTTTGTTAAATTCAACTATGATTTAACCAACATTACTTGGGGGCTGAGGCATTCACATTTCTCTGTACAGGGAAACCCTATTATAACGTGGTAGTCGGGACTTTCAAATTTACCTCGTTATAAACGGCCAAATTAATAACAAACATTTAAATGAACGTCTGGGACTAGGCAATAGAGAACATGTATTTGTACATGTTCAGCATAGCATTTTAATCCTGTTATCTGACACAAATTGTGAGCTTATAGAATAAAATCGTGTATTGTATTAACTAAAATACAAAAGTTTAGAATAACAAAAGTGTCAAATGTCTCTCTAATAATGTACCTATACACCTTTTCGAAGACTGTCCTTCTGAAGTTCAACATACATGCGTGCCTGGATGGACCTGCAAGTTGCGATGACTGGTCTTTATGACAGATCAACGTGATGTGCCCAGAATCTCAGCATTTCTAATTTTAAAAAGAAATTTAAAAAGGAGATATTATATTTAAATCAAAAGCCAATGCGGTATCATAATTATATTCAATATGCATAATGCAGGAAGAAATATGGGAGAGGAGAGGGGAACAAAAGGCTCTTTAGCTCCCCCAAATACCAAAAAGAGCCCTTATAAATTTACATAATTTTGCAAAACAATTCTAGCATGCTCTCTTCATGAAGGCTTGCTTGAAAAGTAACCCTTGGCAAATAAATGTAAATGGTCTGACTTGATACATATAACACAAAAAATGAATTATGAAATATCCAACAATGACTGTTCACAGGTAATCTCTGCTGTTTGTACCATCATCTAATTATTATATGGAAATATCCATGTATGTTATAAATACAACATTTAAATGTATGACTGTGATGTAAATGTAAAAGTAAAACATTTAATTTTTAATTCTTACCAAATATTGGGGCCAAGAAAGTGGGCTGGGAAGTTGGGCCTGATGAACAGAGAGAGGTACATGATGTATGATCTTGGATCAGAACTTCCAATAGGCCAGCAATTCAGCCACTATCAAGCTTGTATTTCTGTCAAGAAAAAAATACAAATGTTACACTTACAATGTTAACATTAATAAAAAATGGGCAGTTATGTAGTCAAAATGTTTATTTTCAGTCAATATCAATATCTGTAATACATAAATAGATAAATCTATACACAATCAGATGAATCAAACAAAATACAAGTTATGTTCTGCATGTCAAGTGCAATGATTAATGTTATAATTTGATTTAGTTCCAAGTAGCATAGTTCTGTAAGAATGGATGGACAGATCTACAAAGAAAAAGTTAAACAAGTTAAATATCTAATGTCCAATGTACAGATGTTGTAGAAGACATTCCATGCCCAATAAACTTCCTTTAACTTAAATCAATTTTTGTGCAGGCAAGCTTAAAAAGTAGTTCCTGATATATATATTTCATTGTTTTCCCTGCTTACCTGTGGCCGATCTGCTCTCCCAAATATGTCATCATAATTTTCGCTGACAAAATTAGCAAGAATCTTGATATCTTCTGTAGAAAGATTTGATTTTCGGCTTGATTCCTGTAAATTGAATGAGATAATAGAACAATAAAAAATAAAAATACACATCAGAATTTCAATAATTTATGACTGAAATAACACTAGCATTGTATGTTGTCTAATGATCATATCTGTTAAAATTCTCAAATAGGAATTAAATGTGTACTAGTACTTCCGTCTACTACGTTCTCTTCTTCTCCTTGTCTTTGCGATCCACGGCCTTCTGCTTCTGCTGGTCTCTACTTCAACTTGTACGTTATTTTAGGATTTAGTGTATTGGATTAGTTTTGTTCGCTTACTGTCACTGGTATTTAATCTCAACTACCTGGGGAGCATACTAGCCGTGCGCGTGCTGCCACTGATATGATAGTGCAAAGGCTAATTAACACAACGTCACAAGTCGCGATACGACTCGGAGAGAAGTCGAGGTGGTGCAGAAATCACATATTTTGATTTGGAATGGAGCGAAAAATTTTCATTTTTATCTAGCGCCAAGTTACACTTTACATCACATAACAATTAACATTGTGTATTAGGCCCCACCACTGCATGCTATAGTGCTATACCATTATAACATATAAACCTAACCCTTATTTAGTGGCTATACTCGTGGCATATAAATTTATAATGATATTAAAATGATTAATTATTAGCATAATTTATTAGGCTGGCGTTCTGCAAACTCACAACACAAAGGTCAAAGACAAAGTCTTTGACAGCAAGGGCAAGGATTGTAATTGTAGACCAGAGACAGTCTACCATATCATGGCTGCAAGTTATGACAAAGAAAGGTGTTACATTTTAGAGTTTAGTATTACTCGAGTAAGATCAAGGGCAAGGACAAGGTCAAGGAGTGAAGGAGGTTTAATGTTATTTCGCGTTTATAGCCAGGGAGACGGGGTTTTGGACATAGTAGCCACCGAAGAGTTTCGGCGGGGTGCGATCTCGATAACCGCTCTAGTGCAATTCACGCAATAATTCTCGTGAAACAAATCGAAGGGTTTCATCGAAATATAACAATTTTCTACATAGTTTGTCAACAAATAATATGTGAGGTCGATAACAATGACATATAATAGCTGAATAACATAGCATGCAAACTCACAATCACACATTAAACACAAAATAAGATAAAAACTTACGGCCATCATTTGGTTCTTGCGGGCTTCTTGTTGTATTGGCAGATTATAGATTCAGGCTCGTCCATAAAGATTAAAACATTTTTTTTCGATGACAAGTTGTCATGAGCTTCGTGAAACGCATCTTTATGGACGATGACAACTTGTCATGATGACAAATGAGATTTGTCATCATGACAAATTTGTCATGATGACAAATAATTTCTTTGTGAAACACCCTCCGGGGCCTATGACAGATAACTATGACAAATTTGTCGTGACGACAAATTTGTCGTGACGACAAGTCCTTTAAAAGCTTTCTGAAATGGATATTTGTCATCGATGACAAATTTGTCATAGAAATGGAAATTTGTCATAGAAATGGAAATTTGTCATAGAAATGGCATTTGTCGTGACGACAAGTGCTTTGTGAAACACCCTCGTACATCCTTTCTGATTACGTGTAATACTCATAATGAAGTCAGTAAACTAACGATCACGACTGAAATATAGCTAGTTAATTGTGTAGTAATACTGAAATCGTTATATCGTCGGAAGAGTATCAATGTTATTTTTTCGCTGCTCGCGAAGATGTTTGTGCGTCCATATGATAATTAATCATATATTTTCTCCGTATATAATGATAATTTCCGCGTCATCTTGGTCAATTTAAAGGATATTGACTCTTGAATCAGATATCGACTATGTTAATTTATGTATTTATATTTAAGCGGTAGTTCTACACAGTTTTTTATATAGCGCATATCACAAATATGATAGCGCCTAATATTATTGATTGTTAATCATCTATAAGCGCTTTAATGCAATTACATGTATATAATTACCCCTGTAATGATACTTATTGTTATAATATATAGTAAGAGTAATTTGAATTTGAATTAACGTAAATAATAAACACGTTTATACACATACACCGTATAATGTGCAATGTAGAGGTCAGTGATAATGTGTAAACACCGACTTGCCGAGACCGGATTCTTGTGCGGCCTATATCAATTCTGTTATGTAATGAAATTGTATTTTCTCCGTAAATAATGATAATTTTTGCGTCATTCTTGGTCAATTTATAAGTCATTGACTCGTGAATAATATATCTACTATCTTTATGTATTTTTTCTGTCTTTACGCGGCAGTTATCTGCGTCACACATGACCCAAATATGTATACAACACACACACTCCGGCTGCTCCGCCTATAAAATGTGTACAAACCGACTTGCAGAGACCGGATTCTTGTGCTGCCCAGATGCACACACTCGGTCCCATTAAATATATTATGTAATGATGTTTTTTCTCCGTAAATAATCATAATCTTTGCGTTATTCTTGGTCACTTTATATAAAAGACATAAAAGACAAAGACATAAAAGACTATTTAATCATATATCGACTATCTTTATGTATTTATCTGTATTTAAGCGGCAGTTATTCGCGTCACGCATAATCCAAATATATATACGACACACACCACCAATAAAATGTGTACACACCGTCTTGCAGAGACCGGATTCTTGTGCGGCCCAGATACACACACCGTCTAATGTGTACACACCGACTTGCAGAGACCGGATTCTTGTACGGCCCAGATAAACACACCGTCTTATGTGTACACACCGACTTGCAGAGACCGGATTCTAATAATAATAATACTACTAATAATAATGATAATAATAATAATCATCATCGTTGTTGTCATGTAGGGGGGGGGGGGGATGAGTGGGGCGGGAAAAGCTATTCTTACTTGTATCCTTATTTTGTAAAATATGACAGACGAAAGCGATGAGAAATTGTTTCTTGTTTAGTGATATGTGAAGAGCTGCATTAAAGGGAATTATTCCTCATACACATTTAATCGGGAAGATTGCTATGATAATAATCATAAAAATGATAATAATAACGATAATACTAATAGTCATCATTATCATCATCATCATTATCATCATCATCATTATCATCATCATCATTATTATCATCATCTTCACCATCATTATAGTCATAATTATCATCATGTGAGAGGGGTCATCTTTACTTTTATCCTTATTTCATAAAATACGATAGCTGCAAGCTAAGTTAAATTGGTACTTGTTTTGTGAAATGTAGGAGCGATTAAACTAATAATAGCACCTTTCATCCTTCAATGCACACGTATTGAAGGAGGCACTCCCTTTTAATACTCCATGAAAGAACAGGAAGTTCGTCTTTGTGTCATTTGTGTAGACCTTTGACCTTTGACTGAAAATCAATAATATCCCTCTGAGATTTACAATGTAGTTTCCTTAGAAAACATGCATCGGAGTATGTCTTACTATTTAAAGCCCGTGTTCAAAGAACTTTATTATGCTTGTTTTAATACGATAATATAATAACAAAAATATTCGGTAAATACAAATATAATACGGATAGCTGTTTTTTCATTTGTAATATTCGGTGAGTTTATCATCGTCTGAAATGAAATAATAAGTTTTAAAATGTGTGAACAAAAATAATTACATGTAACTCTGCATGACTACGCACCCCAAAGCACCATCCTTGGCTACGGGCCTGTCATCATCGTCATCATCATTATCATCATCATCATTATTATCATCATCTTCACCATCATAGTCATAATTATCATCATGTGAGAGGGGTCATCTTTACTTTTATCCTTATTTCATAAAATACGATAGCTGCAAGCTAAGTTAAATTGGTACTTGTTTTGTGAAATGTAGGAGCGATTAAACTAATAATAGCACCTTTCATCCTTCAATGCACACGTAGTGAAGGAGGCACTCCCCTTTAATACTCCATGAAAGAACAGGAAGTTCGTCTTTGTGTCATTTGTGTAGACCTTTGACCTTTGACTGAAAATCAATAATATTGTAACGGAATGGATTGGTCGTAGAGGGCGGAGGGAGGCAGAGTTAGATAGATCGGGGAAAGAGTTGTGATTTGGACGTAAGGAGAGTGGGACGTACGTTTTGGGGAGGAGGAAAGAAGGACGGAAAGGAGAGGGATAGGTGGAAGACGGCATGAATGACCGTGTGTAGTTTGAAGAAATAAAGGCAAGTACACCTGATATGATAATTTGTACATGTTTCGTTATTATTAGAGTAGCGTGAATGAGTGGTGCTTCACTGTCCGTGAGAACTCGGTGGCTGATGCTGTGTTTCGGGGCCTCATAAACCAAAAAGGCCGCTCGGTAAATGAAGAAGGGACCCCGGGGGAAACAAGCTCGTTACATTGGTGGCAGCGTGCGGCATGGACATGCTGAAGCAGGAAGCAACATTTCGTGATTACTGTGAAAAGAAGTTCGCCTAGGCCTACACATGCAATCTACACCTACGCCTACACCTACGCCTACGCCTACACCTACGCCTACACCTACGCCTACGCCTTCGCCTACGCCTACGCCTACTCCTACGCCTACACCTACGCCTACGCCTACACCTACAAGGTTACCTGCGCCTACACCTACTAGTCCATCTACTAGTTCACCTATACGCCTACACCTACCAGACAGTGTGCCTACGTCAAGACGCCTTCACCTACCAACGTATCACATATATAGGCTCCACATGTTTCACCTACATAACGCCTATACTGCACATGCTTTCAACTACGTATAGGGGACGTATAGCGCCTATACTCCTCGTGTTTGGACCAGCGTAGCACCTACACACAACACATTTGCCTAGCTACACAGCACACAATTGAGAGCTGTTGTATCACTGTGTGCCTGCACCAGTATGGCAACTAGTCTGCCTTTGGATGAGGAGCTAGGAAATCTGGCAGCTGAACTGCAGGAGAGTCATGAGTACCTCAAACACTCCGAAGTACAGAACAGGCTGTTGATAGAGCAAAATCGGCTCCTTCGGTTGAAATTGCAATCAGCTACTGCAACACATGGACGGAGGGACGAAGAAGCGGCTGATTGGGAAAAGTTCGAAGTACCATCTCCAATGAGTTTGGAGCCGCCTGCCCAAACATTTGGAAAGAGTGGAGAGATGGATAATGCTGAGTTTCCAAGCAGGATGTATGGAGAGGCACAACCCCAAGGTACATCAACGTCAAGGCAACACTTGCAAAGAGAAACAAGTGGATACAAGTGGCCCCGAGAATCAGCTACAAGGGTTGGTCGAGAAGAAAGTGCGTGGGAACAGGAGTATGTGAGAAAAGAACCAAAGATGACAAGACAGGAATTGAGTCATGGATTTTCTCAAACACGGATTCTTCGAGGAGGGAATGGAGAAGCAGAATCGGGAATGACGCATGTTTCCCGACCCAGCATCGTGCCAGATAAGTTCGACGGGAAGAATCCATGGATCGACTACATCCAGCACTTCAGGGCATGCAAGTTGGCGAACGGTTGGAACGACGACGAGGCCAAGGTTTTCCTTGCTGCTAGCCTTAGGGGAGCAGCAATCAAAATCATGGGGAGCCAGAGACAACTTTCAAAGATCACGTACCAGGAACTTGTTCATCTACTCGAGAAAAGGTTCGGCCCAGGGCAGATGGCTGAAAACTACCTCCTCGAATTGCGTTCAAGGCGGCAAGGACCTCAGGAGACTCTTCAGGAGTTGGGTCAGGCTGTTCGAGAATTGTCTGAATTAGCATACCCAGAACTACCAGAAGAGGCACGCGATCGTTTGGCGCGTACACACTTTGCAGAATCAATCGAGGAGCAGGAAATCAGAGAGGGCATCTTCAGATCGAAGCCAACCACGATGGACGAGGCAATACAAGCTGCTATGACCACGGACAACTTTTTCCGCCTTGAAGACCAACGTAGTGGAAGGAGCAGGATCCACCGCAAACTAGCCAGATCAACAGAGGAGCAGCAGTCACCTCTCACCGAAATATGGAAGGAGTTAAGAGAGATGAAGCTCAAACTTGAAGAACGTGGCAACAAGGTAGAAATGGGGAAAAACCGAGCACGTGATCAAGGTCCGAAGTGCTACAATTGCGGCGAAAGGGGACATATCGCTCGGAATTGCCCTCAGAAGAAAGAACAAGATCCGTCGGGAAACGAGCACGAGCCGACTCTGCAGCCCGAGGGAAGGCCACGAGAAAACAAGGGCAAAACCGGAAAGGACCAACAGTAGAGAGCAACCACAGAGGACGACCTGATCAGGAAAGACATCATGTGTCTATGGGATGTGCCCAGAGTGGACTTTACGTTGAAGTTGAGATTAGGGGAATCAAGACCATGCTTTTAGTAGATACGGGAGCAACAGATACGATTCTTTCTACCACAGTATACCACCGAATTCCCAACGAGAAAAAGCCAGAATTGACAGGGTATGGAACAAACGTTTGTAATGCTGATGGAAGCAGCATGGAGACAATGGGCAGCTCCTGGCTAGACTTGAAAGTTGGCAGAACGGTTTGTTCAACTCGAGTCGTATTTGGTAATACTGGCTCAGCAGAAGGGATCCTTGGAATGGATTTTCTGATAGCAACACAAGCGAAGATCGATCTACAGCAAATGCAACTGGACTTGAACGGAGAGAAAATCAAATGCAGTGACAAGCTGGGAGAAGGATTATGCTTCAGGGTGGTGGTAGAGGAGACTACTAAGATTCCACCGGGTCATGAAGCATTGATCCCAGGATTGATCAAGGGGAATCCTAGTGAAGCGGGTCTCGGGATCCTAGAACCTGCAGAGGAAAATGAAGTAGGAAGAAAAGGGGTGATGGTTGCACGAATTTTGGCAGAATCTACAGACAACACAGTACCTATTCGAGTGTTCAACCCCGGAGACAGGGATTGCACTATCAAGCGAGGTACGATGGCAGGGTACTTTACCCCGGTGAAAAAGGCTGATGTTGAAGACATGCCTAGTCTCACATTCAACGATGAAGATACGGGTGATGTCCCTCCACATTTGGTTGATTTGTTCGAGCGGAGCAAGACAGAGGTACCCATCAGCTTTCACCACAACATTGCCCAACTTCTACGCAAGAACCAAGACGTATTTGCGAAATCCGACACAGATATTGGCCGGACCAACATGGTTCGACATGGCATCAACACGGGGAATGCGTCGCCGATAAAAGAGAGACCAAGAAGATTCCCACCGAAGGAACAGCAAGAGATTGACTCCCAGGTACAAGACATGCTTCAAGCTGGAAGCATAGTGCCAACAGAAAGCCCGTGGGCTTCAAACGTCGTGTTAGTTCGCAAAAAGGACGGATCGAAAAGATTTTGCATTGACTATAGGCGACTCAACAACGTGACAGTGAAAGATGCATTTCCGATACCCCGTATTGATGAAACACTGGACACCCTTGCTGGATCAGAATGGTTCTCGACGCTAGACCTCGCATCGGGATATTGGCAGGTCGAGCTAGATGAGGATGCCCAGCAGAAGTCGGCATTTGTGGTCCGTGGGGGCCTCTACTCCTGGCGGGTCATGCCCTTCGGGCTCTGTAACGCGCCGTCGACATTCGAACGTCTTATGGAGCGTGTTCTTGCAGGGTTGCACTGGAGAATTCTACTAGTGTACCTCGACGATGTGATCGTGTTTGCGAAGACGGTAGATGAAGAGCTGGCAAGACTAGAGACAGTTTTTCAGCGCCTCCGGGATGCCGGGTTGAAGCTGAAACCCAGAAAGTGCCATCTCTTCAAAAGGAGTGTCTTGTATCTTGGCCACATAGTGTCACCCGATGGCATCTCTACTGATCCTGAAAAGATCCAAGTAGTAGAAGATTGGCCAGTCCCAACTTCTGTTAAAGAAGTCCAAAGCTTCCTGGGATTAGCGTCATACTACAGGCGCTTCATTGGTGGTTTTGCCAACATTGCACGTCCTCTTCACCAGCTCACCGAAAAGAGCAGGGAATTCAAGTGGACTAGCGCGTGTGACTGTGCTTTCTCCGAGTTGAAGAAACGTCTCATGACGGCACCAGTCCTGGCATACCCAGACCCAGAGAAGTCATACATACTAGACACTGATGCGAGCAACGTGGGCATTGGTGCGGTACTCTCTCAAGAAGTAGGAGGGAAGGAGCGAGTCATCGCATATGCCAGCAGAGCTCTATCCAAACCCGAAAGAAACTACTGTGTAACAAGACGCGAACTCTTGGCAGTTGTTGTCTTCCTCAAGCATTTCAGACAGTATTTGTACGGAAGTAAGATTACTGTCAGAACCGACCATGGTGCCTTGAGATGGCTGCTGAACTTCCGTGACCCGCAGGCGCAGATGGCACGATGGCTTCAGGTCATAGCAGAGTATGACATAGAGATAGTGCACAGGGCTGGTCGATCTCATTCCAACGCTGACAGCCTGTCAAGAAGGCCATGTGGTGACTGCAAGCAGTGTGGAGTAGAAGAACCGAGAATTCAGGAGCGGCAAAGCCCACCTCTAGAAGAGCAACAGGAGACCGCAGAAGTTCACATGGACGACGGAGTAAAAGTGAACGCCGTGACCCTGGAGCCATCGATCACCTCGGCGGACATGAGATCCAGACAACTAGACGACAGTTCCATGAGTTGGGTCATAGAGACGAAGGAGAAAGGAGAGGACCGTCCCAACTGGAATGCAATGTCTCCCTCTTCAGCTGCGAAGAAGGCGTATTGGCGATGCTGGGATCAACTCGAAATCAGAAACGGTGTCCTTTGTAGAAGATGGGAGTCAAACAGGGGCGATCAGATTGAGTGGCATGTCGTGTTGCCTCAGGACTTCAGGAAAAGGATGATTCAAGAAATACATGGCGGGCCTTCAGGGGGACATCTCGGAATGCGTAGAACAACGGCAAAAGTTCGCCAGCGATTCTACTGGCATGGGATGGACACAGATGTTCGGTCCACAGTACGTCAATGCAACGTGTGTGCTTCCAAGAAATCGCCTAATAAGACCAGGAGGGCGCCCTTGCAGCAGCACCAGGTCGGCATGCCGATGGAAAGAGTCGCTTTAGACATCATGGGCCCCTTTCCAGAGTCGGAGCGAGGGAACCGGTACATAATGGTTGTTGGAGATTACTTCACCCGATGGATGGAAGCCTATGCGATACCCGACCAGAAAGCAATAACTGTGGCGACTGAGTTTGTGAACCAGTTTGTTTGTCGATTTGGAGTGCCAACAGTCTTGCATTCGGACCAAGGCCGAAACTTTGAATCCGCGGTTTTCAAAGAGATGTGCAGCGTTTTGGGAATAGAGAAGACACGGACGACGCCGTACAACCCTAAGTCCGATGGACTCATCGAGCGGTTCAATCGTACACTGATCACGATCGTGTCAATGGCCATCGAACCGACCAGACGCCAAAGAGATTGGGATGAGAAGTTACCCCTCGCTCTCTTCGCCTACCGTTCATCCCCTCAGGAGTCTACCGGCGAGACACCTAACTTGTTGATGCTAGGGAGAGAGGTACACCTGCCGATAGACCTTTCCACTGACTTGTGTAGGGATGATCAGGAGCTGGATCGCGGTCTGGAAACGGATTATGCAGAAAACCTACGGGACAAGATGAGGCTGGCGCACGAACGTGCAAGGAAGAACACGTCAGACAGTTCTAGGAGGCAGAAGAAGATCTACGACGGGAAAGCAAATGCACCTAAATTGACAGTCGGGCAATTTGTGTGGTGCTACAACAAGGCTCGGACAAAAGGGTTGTCTCCGAAATTGCAACGCCGTTGGCAAGGGCCTTTCCTCATCATTCATCAATTGTCTGATGTCGTCTACAGGATACAGGCAAAGAACCATGGAAAGAAGATGGTTGTTCATGCTGACAGGTTAAAGCCCTATCTAGGTGAACCCATTGCCTCGTGGATTGAGGAACCTACAAGTCAGCAAATAGACCACGCAGTGGAGGAGATTGGAGAATCACAAGTAGAGGATCAGCTGGAAGATGTTAATGTAGTCCAGGCATTGACAGCAGCTGAGCAGACGCAAGACCAAGCAGAAGTGGAGTTGTTGCAAAGCCCAGTCCCAGCACCAAGAAGACCAGTTCCAGCTCCTCGACGAAATCCACCGCGGACAAAGAAAGCACCAAACCGACTTCTATATGAGATTTGATTTAGCGTGATTGCATTGACATGATTATGTGATTATTTTGCTGAACTTATGGATAAAGCTTCAAATTTGTATTGAAATCATAGATGAGTAATAACTTCAGTTCTACCGCTTTTTGTTTACATGCACAGATCGTGTTCGTGCTGAGGGATCAACATGGGAGGGGACTCCGAGAGGACACTCAAGTGCTTCACGTGCGGGAGGTATTTTGCGCACAAAAGGAGTCTTAATAGACACATTGATGTCGAACACCGAAGGGGTCAACATTTTGCTTGCCGCCAATGCGGGAGGGTGTACAACAGGAAAGACAATCTCATGGCACATATTAGAGACAGACATCCCACTGAGCATTTCCAGAACCGGGGACGGAGTCAGTCTCGAGGAAGAGACCTGGCAAGGCAGAGCGGGTCTGATCATCGCCGTAGACGATTCAGTAGGAGCCCGTCAAAGTCGCCTTTGCCTAACCGGAGAGAGGAGAAGAAGGGTGAGGACAGGAATAAACAAGTTGTCCAGGCAGAGCTTGAAGTCGATGAGTCCCCCCAAGAGCTGCTCCAGGTTGTCGTCTCTCCTCGCACCAGGGACGAAGTGGAGGGGAGGAAAAGCAGTCCTTCAAGAAGACTGGCTGGTAAGCCACTCGCCATGATCAGACAGCAGCAGGTCAACAGTTCTGAATCAGAGGAATCTGCAGTTGCGGAGTCGCCGGTAGGTGATCTTCGAGGTACAGTCTTGGACGTCAGGAGAGTCAAAGTGGGTCGTCCGATTCCGCCCCTAGATGTAAAGAGGCTTTTGCGCAACCAGAGGGTAGAGGTTGGTGAATTTTCCTCCCAGACCTCGTATAATGGAGCAGAGCAAGTTTTCCAAGAGACGAGGGAGAGGAAGTACGGCGCCATCTTCTTGCGACATAGTGCCGACGTGGTGAGAGAGGCGGAAGAGAGCGGAGGGCCGACGAAGGTACATAGCGTCACAGATGATGTTGTAGGTGCTCCCATGTCGGGTGAGCAGTTTACACGAGCCATGATTGGGAGGATCCAGAGCGTGACGGAGACGACGACCAGGCAGACCTTTCAAGGGGGCATTCTTGTGATGAAAGAGGAGACCAGAAAGGAGTTCAAGGTCGATGTAATGGCAGGATTTGATGCGTCTTAGAGTTCTGTTCCACCCCGTTCGTCTTAGTGAGATTTTAGACACTATTGACGAGATTAGTTGATGTTAATCAGAAATCGACCGATGATTTTTGTTGAACTTACATGTAATCCTTTTTCACGTGAAACGAACTGAATCATTCACCTAATCGAGATTGAAATAGACTACGAATGAAGGCGATTCAATTTCCAGATGTCCGAAGCAAGTTTTGACAGATAAGGACGACCGGATCTGCGGCGAGCTGGATCTGTATGGCCACGCATGAGGCTGGACCACCGTCCTCAGGATCAGCGTGTCGTTGAGTGAAGGAGACCATCGGCAGCTGTGAGGGGTGCCAAGATTCCATGAAGTCAGCATCAGGTCTCAGCGATCACAGATGTCGTCAGCCAGTGTTAATTCGTTTTAATCGCAGATAAAAATTCAAAGACATTCTTCGTGTAATCAACAAACAAACAGACTCTGTATATTTTCATGTTTTCATAAGTTTTGTTTTTCAAGAGTTAAATGTTTTGTTACATGCATTTTTTTTATTGTTAATGTTACTCCAAGTTGTTAGTTGCTTGATGTGTTCTTAAAACGAGGACGTTTTAAATTAAGGAGGGGGCAATGTAACGGAATGGGTTGGTCGTAGAGGGCGGAGGGAGGCAGAGTTAGATAGATCGGGGAAGGAGTTGTGATTTGGACGTAACGAGAGTAGGACGTACGTTTTGGGGAGGAGGAAAGAAGGACGGAAAGGAGAGGGATAGGTGGAAGACGGCATGAATGACCGTGTGTAGTTTGAAGAAATAAAGGCAAGTACACCTGATATGATAATTTGTACATGTTTCGTTATTATTAGAGTAGCGTGAATGAGTGGTGCTTCACTGTCCGTGAGAACTCGGTGGCTGATGCTGTGTTTCGGGGCCTCATAAACCAAAAAGGCCGCTCGGTAAATGAAGAAGGGACCCCGGGGGAAACAAGCTCGTTACAATACTATACAAAGAAAACAACGTTGATACAGTCGTTGGGATGTCGGCATCGCAAAAGGTGTAAGAAGTGCGTCAAGCATCAAAGACACTGAAAAGCAATGCAAATATTCGTCTATCCATAAAACAACATTATTGATGTGAGTTCTGTATACAATGTTTGTTTTGAAATCAAGTCTTTGAATCGATGTTTACGTTGCTCGGTTATAAAAAACGGGAAAGTTTACATTTGCATTCACCATTGATTATGACTTGCAAAACGTGTAAAACGTGCAATGCATGCATGTTAAGCAAGGACAGCCTGTTGAAAAAGCCACACTTGTCATTTTCGTAGAGGTTCTATGTTTGTTCTCGACACTATACAAAGTCCTCGTGTTGATGGAAGCGTCCTTCAAAGATATAAATATTATAGATACACTTATGTTTGGGTTCGGTTTACAAATATAGACCTAATGGAATATTTATGAAATATGACCGTGAGAGTATAACAATGGCAAGAATCGTATCCATTTTAGGTATAGCCTATCCGATAGGCATCGTGCTGTCTAGCAGGTTCTACCGGCAGTGTACTAACCGCGATATGCCGAATTTGAGCGCGCAGCGCGAAGCCTATCGTCAGTCATGAACGTGAAAAGTTTTCTTTTCTTTTATTTACATAGAAAATCTTCGTAGAAAATCTACGAAGCCCATATTCATATGCCACAGACCAGGTTGATCAGCTGTTTGTGAGTGTTAGTCTTCGTTTGGAAGCTGCATTGTAAAACCAAACGCGCAACCTTGCACAATACACTGTTAGTGGCATAGAGTAGTGGTTGTTATAGGGTCTCCGCTACGGACTAGCGTATGGTGTATGCACTGAACACCACCGCGGTGCACCGGTCCGGACGCGTCCATTATTTATAGGGTATGTCATTACAAAATATGTTGTTTTCTTTTAAAATAAAGAGTTGAGATTTGATATGGATGCAAAAAGGTATTTTTATGCTTTAGTTTTCATTGTAATGTATCTCATATTTTATCATTATGAAAGTTATGATAATATTAATGTCTGATACTAAATAAACCCCTTAATACACGGTGGAACACGCCACCGATTAGGCATACGGTATCCACATCTAGCGATCTGATTGGTTGCTGATTTCTCTCATGAATTAGTAATGCCTTATTCTCTTTGCTCATTAATAAATTACTGCGAATCCAGTGCTTAAAGGCTATATATGGGAGCCAGTTTAATAGTATCTATCTATCTTACACATCGATATATACACACTGGATACAGCACGCTGAACAATGCCGAATGAGCGACGTTGAAGCCGCCGCAAGTATCTAAAAGTCCACCTAAGTGACCAAATACAAAAGGTGCTTCTATTCATTTCCGTAAATCGATTCACTCGAGCGAGCATGGTCTTTGTATTTGGAGTACTTTTGGAGTACTTTTTCACACTGTCGCTGGCTTAATGATGAGGGCGCTGTTGCTATATCCAGTATTTTTATATCGATGATCTTACAGCTAGCTAGCTCGTGATCGCATAGAGAATCTCCAAGCCATATAGAGCCTTGACTAAAGGCTATTTTAGGTATAGATGGGCACAGGCGCGCCGGAAGCAGTTTTGGATTGGGGGGGCAAAACCCTAAGGGGGCTCACGATTTATGTCTTATGGGGCTCATGCCCAACCGCACTCACAGGCAGTGTGGCGTAGCGACGGGGGGGGGGGGGGGGGGAGGAGGGGGGGGGGGGCAGGGGCGGATCTAGCTTTTTGCTAAGGGGGGGTTGACCCAATGACGATTTTTTTTTGTTGTTGTTGCTATTTTGCTATTTTGAACCCCCCTTTTTTTCACCTTTTTTCACTTTCGTCCACGAGCCGCGAAGCGCCGAATTTTTTTTTTGCTATTTTGAATCCCTGTAAGCGATTTTGTTCACCTTTTTTTCACTTTCGTCCACAAGCCGTGAATTATTTCGCTATTTTGAACCCCCGTAGGTGATTTTTTTTCGCTTTTTGTTTCACTTTTTTCACTGATACATTTTCACTTGGCAGCACAAGGGGGTAAACCCCCTAACCCCCCCCGGTAGATCCGCCACTGGAGGGGGGGGGGGGGGGGGAGGGCACCCCCCAATAATTAGGAAAAAACAATAGAAAACATAAGGGGACATTTTTTTGAAAAACAAAGAAATACATAAGGTGTGCCCCCCCCCCCCCCCCCCCCCCCATAATTTTGCGTAGACCACGCTACGCCACTGCTCAAAGGGTTGCCATCTTCGAGTCAGAGGTGATATTGCGAGGATAAAGCGACTAATAAGCACGAGGGAGCAAAGTAACTGAGCGGTGTCCCCCCCCCCCCCCCCCCCCCCCCCTCCCATGGTAGGGAGCTTTTGCATTTTGGGACTTGCAATCGGGTGCATAAAAACATGATCCAACAACATAGCGTACAGCCAAAAATGAGCCCCGAAGGAGCGAAGCGACCGAGGGCTGGGGCCGAGCCAGAGGGGGTGGGTTTGGGAGGGAGTATCCCCCTCCCACGGTGAAGATTTTGCATTTATATACTTGAAATGGTGCAATCTGGTGCATAAAACATAAACAATATGCATTTGTATGATCCAACATCATAGCTTACAGCCAAAAATGAGTCCCGAGGGAGCGAAGCGACCGAGGGCTGGGGCAGAGCCAGACGGGGAGGGTTTGGGTAGGGGGCATCCCCCTCCCACGGGTAAGATTTTGCATATTTATACTTGAAATAGTGCAATTTGGTGCACGTCACACAAACAGCCAGAGCAATAACAGTCGACACATGAACTACGTGACCGGTACAGAAAAACCCACCGCAGACGGTACCATACGCAAGTTACACAACAAACTGAGATTATTTATTTGCGGGCGAAGCGCGCAGCAAAAACTTTAAATGGATGTATAACTTAGATTCTAAATGTTATAATTAACAAGTATTGGCTGATACATACCATGTTTTATTTTCCTTTTTCTTTCTTTTCTTTTTTTTTGAGGGGGGGGGGGCTTTTTGGGGGGGCAAAAACGCGTTTTGCCCCCCCCCCACTTTTTGGATTGGGGGGGCGGTCGCCCCCCCTGCCCCCCCACTTCCGGCGCCTATGGATGGGCACACAGTGCGTCCAATGCACGAAGATTATTATTTCGTTTGTGAAAGTGAGTAATGGTTTGTGCTACCCATGCCACTCAAACTTGCAGACAATTATGTTTCCACAAATTAATATGTATGCGTATTTTGAAAATGTTATTCTTTGAAATCGTTCTGATCAGAGATAAACTATAGTTTTACGTCTTTCAATCATCACATAGTGATGCAAGAATTACCTGAACGCCCAGACGGTACTCTTGTTTTAAATGGAAATAAATGACAGTTTATATAAAATTGTATTCTGTTCATTTCCGGACTTCTACAAAATAGGTTTACATGTACAATATCAAAGTTATATTGGGGTGCTGGTTCCATTTGACTTTTGCTCAGACTGCGTGTTTGTCGGTGTCCATTTTCTCAATTTACAGGTTTTAGTGTTTTGTGCGAAAACTAACAAAATGGAACACAACATCCCACTGTATGGATTGAGTAGAGGGACAGATGTCAGTGGGCATTGAAAATAGTGTCAACAATTTGTCGCCAAACAATATTCGTTATTGTAGCACGCGTTTACTGTGATGACACTTGACATTGAAGGTCGTGCCGAACAGTGATCATTTTCTTTTCACAAAGATGTGATACAATTTGAAGTGTGGCTGTAAACAACGTCATTCACACACGTTTCTAAAATGAAACAGTTATATTTGATTTGCAAATCAAACAAATATCAAGGTTCGATCTTAACACGGACAATGATAGGGTGCCAACGATGAGGGTTGACCAAACATATATAGGAATAATAATAATAATGTATAATAATTTATCTCTACAGATATAAGAAAAATGTAGATTGATTTCAACAACATATTCTAACTTCTGTTTAATTTCAATCAAGAAAAGTATATAAACTTTAAATGAAAATAAGTTCTCATCTTGTAATTTGTTTGTACCTCTTTTTTTAATTGCGAAATTAATCATATTTTAAAGGAATGTAAGGATTAATGTCGCTACGCCGCCACTGGTCAACAACATAGACTAACTTGTCTTTAATTTCGATCAAGAAATGTATTTATGCATGCAATCTCCATTTGAAACCTTTTTTTCTATTGAATTTTATTGATTAATTTATTTTTTTATGTTTTTGAATTCTATTTAGAAATTAATCATTTTTACAAGAAAGTAATCCTGATAACACAATATCCTATATCACCTCTCTTTAATTTCAAATATTTGAAATAAATTCTTCTTAATTTGATTTTATTTGGTTTCTACAGTGGCGATTGATGCACGGACAAATAAAACCTCTTCATACACACGGCTTCAAATCAATCAAATAAAAGACCTTTCTTCAGAGAACATTCATTTCAATGAGGCATTTGTATTATAGCCTATATTACGATGAAGCTTCGACCAACCATGTATCTTTGCTGGCAAGTTACCTTTTCCCATCCCGGTAATAATACTGTTGAAACATCGCTGCTGTTTTATTTAACATTCAACGATTCTTGTAAAACATATATATTCATTTTCATTGATTTCCTTCAATTCTAATAACCATCAATCTCAACTGAGGTCAAAATCCCTTTCGTTCCTAAATGGCGCCTATCTACATTTCAATAGCCCTCGGCCATTCGTCGACTATCGAGAAGGCTGCAGAAGTCGATATTTTGTTGTTGTTGCTAAATTAAGTTATGCAATACCATCTTGTAGGTCGGAGTCTTCTCTGTGTGATGCCAGATGTTCAGATAATATATATATAATCATTCCTAATTTAAAAATGTATATTAAAAAAAAAGACAATTTGGTTTCTACAAGGACCTCCAAATGTAGACTATGTAGGCTATATCCCCGAAGTTTACGAAAAGGGACTTAGCGCCTTTCTCTTTCTGAATCGACCGACGATTTGAAAGTTAGAGAAGGGGGTAATCCTTTGGGCCCATATATTTCTAAAACCACACCAGGTGCATTCTAAGTCTGTTTAACTTATTAGATTATCTATAAGGGTTATGTATGCAACAAGATATTAGTTTAGTTGTAGGCTGAACTTAAAGCGATCCATTAGCTCGATAAGTTTTTATCTTCCAAAAGTGATATTTGAGACTTCAATCATATAATGTACCAATATCATTTTTCTGAAATATGTGTGATAGTGTCATAGAAAGAGAACACTATTTACCTAGTACAAAGTAAAAAGTAAAAGTAAAACGTAGAAAACATATCGTTGCTTACATTGCCCTATCATGTAAAATAGAATTATAATGCAACTTAAGGCCCAGTCCCATACTGACGATTTTCACGGCGACTCGCAACGACTCGCAACGATTTACTAGAACGAATCGACTCGATTTAGCCACGGTTTTGGGCATGGGCGTAGCGACTTACGTAATACCTATTCATCAGGGGGATGAATGAATAGATCATCCCCCCAGTTGAATGGGTATCAATTACAGATCTACGCCCATGGTTTTGGGGAAGAACCGATACGATGTAATACGATGCAACACGACCTAAGCGATTTGCTCGACGAACGTCAAATCGTTGCGATTCGCCGTGAAAATCGTCAGTATGGGACTGGGCCTTTACATAGAAAACATTCCGTTGCTCACATAGCCCTATCATCTCGAATAGACTTAGAATGCAACAAACATAGAAAACAATTCGTTGCTTACATTGCCCTATCATCTCAAATATAATTATAATGCAACAAACATAGAAAACAATTCGTTGCTTACATAGCCCTATCATCTCAAATATAATTAGAATGCAACTAACATAGAAAACATATCGTTGCTTACATTGCCCTATCATCTCAAATATAATTAGAATGCAACTAACATAGAAAACATTTCGCTGCTTACATTGCCGTTATCATCTCAAATATAATTAGAATGCAACTAACATAGAAAACATTTCGTTGCTTACATTGCCCTATCATCTCAAATAGAATTAGAATGCAACTAAAGCTAGAGTGCTATTAATACGAATATACATGTACGTCCTTATGATAGATATATGCCACACAGAAGTCATTTGTATCTGTAAACTCTTGAGATTTCTTTAAAAATCGTATATTAAATTTGTAAGTGCTTTATACAATATAATTATATTTAATTCATACAAAATTCCCATCAGGGATTTTCAGTTTTTTGTTGTTTTATTATTCTCCAGCTCATGACAATGTCATTAGTAAGTTGCCCTTAACCTTTTGGCGTACTATACATCAAATCGTCTGTGGAGAATAATTGCAACGAGATTCCATCAAGATCTAAACTGGCCTTGAAAACATTATTAAATGCGAATTATTTGGTAAATGCAAACCTGATGCACAGCAGCATCGTTGCAAACAACAGAACATTCTTAAAATAACAAAATCTAGTGAACAGAATATGGACTCGGTATACCAGTGGCGTAGCTAGGATTTTCTTCGAGTTGGAAAAACGTTTCCACTAATTGTGGTAAGTGTCCAATTATTGTAACTACCATGGCAACAGCTAAAATGTTCCATACTGATTGGCTGTTGCCGTAGTAGTAGCAATAATTGGACACTTACAGCAATTGGAAAAGTTTTATGAAACGGGGCAAACTTCACAAATATTATAAGTTGGACTTCAAATTATGGTAAGCCATTTGTAGCCTTGGAATAAAATATATTTGAAAGCAAAAAAGGCAAGTATTTTAGACTTTTCATAAATTTTACATCAAGAACATGAAATCTCCTTGATAATCAAAAAAGTTAATGATTTCAAACCAACATTATATGCCTTTTAAAAAAAGAACCTCAAGATTAGACCGCACTACACACACGCACACGCGCACACACGCACACACGCACACACACACACACACACACACGATAGGGCGTCAACATCCATCAACAGTAGGGGGGGGGGGACTTTGCGAGGAAGCGAAGAAGGAAGGAAGACAGAAATGTCACATTATATGCAGTGCAAGCTATGGATTCTAAGGGGGGATCAATCCCCTCCACTTGAATATGTTGGGGGGGGGGGGGGGGGGTCATGTCCCCCGTCCCCCAGTGTTGACGCCCATGCACACACACATACACCCACACACAAACACGCACAAAACCTGTATACATCATGCATGTAAAAGTGAAGAGGCCAATTTGGGATGGAGACATTTTTGAAATTGCTATTTTAAATATCACATTACCTATAATGGTTATTAGTATTATTACTATCATTATTGTTATCATTTTTATTATTATAATCATTATTTTTTATTATTATTATGCATTTTATAAAGATTTAACTTCGAAAAGTGGGGGGATGTTTGTACATGCAACCCACGCACCAAACAGTGTGTGTGTGTGTGTGTGGGGGGGGGGGGGGGGGGGGTGGGGGGGGGGGATATATCCACCATCACCCCCCCCCCCCCCCCGATCTACGCCAGTGGACTGGACAGGTTCCATTATAATTGAGTTTTCTTCTGCAGCGGATCACATTTGGAGACCCCCACAGCAGCAGCTTGTCTGTTATAGAGACATGTCTCGCTAAGACAGGGTTGACGTTTGACTATATACTGTCTTCATATTCGGGGTTCGGGAAACGAAAGCAAATGATCATTAAAGTCATACCTGTAAAGTGTCCAAATCCACGAAAATTACTTGGAGCTTCCTCGTTTCTCTTCTACCGTGCTGTTTAGCTTATGGTAAGAGAAGAATACAATAGGGTTTGATTTTTTCAAATGTCCCTTTAGTATGAAGATAATTATCATTGAAAATCATTATTTCTAAAGCGTTAATCAACGCAATTGAAAAAAAAGTACAATTGTTGTAGCTAAACGCGTCCGCATTGCAGCATGCGTGCACATTCCGGAGATTGAACTTCGAGCCGAGCGAATGCAAATTCCATGAATTGTGTACTACGTGTTTATTTACATACACGGGTGCGAATATCTCAAACGGATCATTCATTACTGCGACAAAATGTATGGCAGACCATCAGTATTCGGTGATAAAATATGAACTCAATATTCGTTTTTTTCACTAGGTAAACAGTATTCGTTTTCTTTCAAACTTTCACAAATCTTTCAATTGTATTTTACAATGATATTGATATAGGATTGAAGTCTCAAATGTCATTTTGTGCAATATCTGACACTTTACAGGTATGACTTTAATGTAAAAGGTAGTAATCAATAGGGTATAATAGCAATGAAGCCAATCGTGTGACTACTAATTTGTGTGGGACTGATAAACGCGGCCATCCGCATTCTCATGATTATCACAATTATCAAAATAACCTTGACATTATAATACAGCGTTATGCAACATCGATATAATAACCCCCGGAGCAAAATTAATTAATTTAGAAAGGATCATTGTTCTGAATATATTCATGGTCATATAATTAACATGTGCAGTATATGACATGGTATACAGTATTTACTCATGGAGACAATGTATTGAAATGAAATCCAACATCACTAATACTATTAGAGTACGTGCATTAACATCCATTATAGATAGACATGCCTTGGGGAATGTCGACGCAGTTGATGGGGTAGACCGAAAAATAGTTAATATTTCACTAGCTGGGCGGTCGGATCGCTCCGTATAAAATGGGGTAGAGTGAACAATCCGATAATGAAGAGACGGTATATTTCTGTCTAGCACTGGGGTAGCTAAATGATGACATGGGGCAGCAGTGTATAGCTAAGGGGGCACCTGCACCCCAATAATCTGATCAAAATGGAATCAAACGTATAGGTAGCCATTTTTATGGGGAAATAAAACAATAATTAATGTAAAGAGGGAGACCCCAAACCATATTGTGTGTACCCAAAATCATGATCTGACCATGCTACGTCGACGACAAGATAAGATTTTTTTATTTTATTTGTTATTTTTTATTTTATTTTTTATTTTTTGGGGGGGGGACATCCAGGTTAGAAATCGTCCCACCCAATTTTAGGAGATTCTTACCTCGATCGCTGACAGGCCCTTGCAGGGAAATACATGCATACAGAACACACGAGGTAACTAACTAGACGCAGTGCACTCAGGGAGTGCATACCTCCGCCAACACTCGAATTTTTATGTTTGCGTGACCTTGACCTTGAAAATTGAATGGGTTTTATTCTAGACGAACACGAAGCTTCTACGAAAAATTGGTTGAGATATCTGTGAATTTGTGCGCAGGAGACTGGTGACGAACAAACAAACGGGACCGAAAACATACCCTCCTTGGCGGAGCGGAGGTAATAAAGGCGTGCCTTGGACAAACGGATTAATAAACGAGGAGGACCGTTCATACTATTGTAGGCACAGGTCTGTCGCGTTGTAATTTTTCGTTATACTTATGTGACTGTTATGGTTATAATCTTTGCCAAATTATTGAGTTTGTGTCAGGTTTATATAGCTTCTGACTAGCATGGCACAAGCATTTAAAAGGGTCTCTAATTGGATGGACAACCATCACAAGAGCCTTTTATTAATTTGTTTAGCCCGGTTAGTAGACCCGTCTACCGATATGGATGTCTCGGGTTCGATTCCCAGGGAAACCCAATTTTCTCCGCCCATTTTCTGGTCAGTTTTTCCTCATAACATTGCCACTGTCTTGAACGACAGTGGACCTGGTGTAAATGTTAACTTTTCTTGAATAAAGAAATTATTTAAACGAAATGTAGAAAATAATACAAATACATGTACAAATACACACTGCCATATGCCCCTTTTTAATAGGGCTGAGTCTAACCGGATATGAGCCGAGCAAAAGCGGACGGATATCGGATTTATCCGAAATGTAAAAAAAAAAAACATGGAGCTTTGATTTTTGATACTTCAACCATGGTTCAACCATGGTTCAACCATTTTTTATTTTATTTTTTTACATTTCGGATAAATCCGATTTTTGTTCTCTCGTATACCCGTATCCGAGAATTGGTATCCGACCTTCACGGTCGGATACCGAACGGATATCCGTTTGGACTCAGCCCTAGTTTTTATATCAAGTGGCACCAGAGGCACAAATAATGACCCTATCAAAATAAATCCAGTCAGAATGGACAAAGAAATGGAAATTAGGAGTCATGATTCATAATTGGACATAACATGCATAAAAGGAAATGTCATCATGACCACACATTTAATTGCATGTCGATTCATGAATAATACTGATTTTATATGCTAGCTATTTTTTATATTCATCCAATTTGTAAAAATTATAATTCATGTTTGTTATATGAGTGATGACTTTTATGACAATTCATCATGCTTTCGTACGTTCAAACAGTGTTCTATGTAATTTGAATGTAAATCCTGTTATTTTACACCAAACAAATTCATATTTATCTGCATGTTGTGGTCAATAAATTGTAATTCAAAATTTAATTAATAGTAACCCATTTCTCTTGTCTGTTTTTTTAGCGGGAGTGGGAAGAGTGGGGGGGGGGGGGGGGGGTGGTTTGTTCATTTACCACCCCTCCCTCCAATTAACAAAAGGAATATGCATATCTACACCAAGAAGCACGTGATCTTCCTCTTTCATATTCGATATCGAATTCAGGATGCAACAAAGTTATATAATATATGTATGAAGTTTCTTTGTAGTCCATACTCTCCAATTATTACTTGAATATCAATGCCGGAATTAATAACGGACTGTCTAATCATTGAACGTTTATTTCTTTACAATTCATCCATTGATCACAATTTATATATTTGTGAGCATAATTGCGACTGAGAAAGGGTTCGGGGCAAAAAAGAATATAATTCAAAATGTCGTTAAATCTCTATAAAATAAACGCACTTGTGGTTGATTATATCATTTTTACGTATGTGGTTTTTCGCCGTTTGTGACGTTTATAATTTTAAGAAAATAAAAGACATGCACATATTATGAATAAAGGTTCCACTCGATCCGGCAGTGCATGTATTGCAATTCACATATTGATTGCATAAATGCAAGACGTGGTGATACACGAAACAAAACCATCCGCGGGGGGAGAAAAAAACCCGCCACAGTTGTTGCTAATGAATATGGTTTTCGTCGGTAACCATGGCACTAGCAAGCCTCTGAGCGATGTAACACTCATCAATTAAGCAATCCTCTCAACTCCCGAGAGCACTTGATAGAGACGTGATCATCAGGAGATCATTCTTGAGATGTAATCCAGTATAACTATGACTCTCTTCAATTACATCAACAACAAAAAAGGAGATTGGATTTTATACTCCGGTGCTAGAAGGTTTATTTATATGTATTTGTACTTAACACGCTTTCGCTGCTCGATCAACTATTCTGAAGTTCAAATTGAATTATCTGTCACCCTTTAACCCCCCCCCCCCCCCCCCCCCCCACCACCCATCACTCTCCAGGTTCGCATTATTTTGTCACATACGAAATATTTATCTGTAATGTGCTTACAATAAGTTCGCCCTCCATTCGAATTTCGTAAATTATAAACGTCACATAAAAGAAAATGCATTTTAAAGAATGTACATGAAGATGATATAAATATACCTTTTCCAGGTATTACCGAACATGAACATTTCGTATGACAAAATGCATGGCGTAAATCTAAAGACAATTACGGCATTCACAAATGCCAGAATAAACAGGCGTGTTTGCATCACATTATTTACTTGTTGTTATTTTGCTATATTTACATTTAGTTGACGTTAAATATAGAGTACTCCACTTTGCAATTATGATAAACAATTATTAATATTGAAATATTCTTGTATCAAGATGATCGCACGTAATCGCATATTCTCTTTCAAAATACTTACAATTATTTATTTCCTATATTCCATCAATAATTAATTTATCGGAGAGTAATTGCTTATAGTATAGGAACTCAGAGGTACATAGAATAAAATATTGATAAAAGTGCAATTATTTATCTCATGACGCATGTCAAGTAATAAAGTGTATAGATATCATAGCGTTTTAAAACAAGAACAACTGAAAAAACATGAAATACCTTCCTAAAATATAAGGATTGTTTTTAGAAAAAAAATTATTTTAAAGGGATCTAGTAACTGTGTTGGCATGTGCAGAAAGTCATGAAAGTGATGAATGGTTGGTATAATGTGTAGTTTTGTGATCTGATATGACTTGTATTCTGAGTATTGTGTGAAAATGTCATGTTAAATGGACGTTATACGGCCAAGAATATTTAAAAATTAGAACACTTAAATCGTGAATAACTTTCTAACGAAAGGGAAATTCCCAAAACCAAAACCGGTTCCATGCTTATATCATGTCTATTGGCAATACGAATTTTTAAAAAAGGCATGAGAGAACCACTTGATATATAATGAAGTTTTGTGAATTGGGACATTGTTACTATTCCCTTTAAATATATCAATATTGTAGTTCTTGAAGAACGGAATTTACACCTTTAACATATTTTTTTAATAACACCTAAAACACTATACTTACTTCATTTATGCCAAAAAACAATGTTATAATATTTTGTTTTACTACAGTAATTGGTTTAAAATATGTCTAGAATATTCTTCGAAGAATCTTTTTAAAAATAAAAACAATTTAAATCTATAAAAAAATATATAAATACAACGTTTATTTTTATCAATGTGAGATAAGTAAAAAGATTTGGAATGAAATATTTGACTAGATAATATTATATAAATTTATATTAAACATAATATACTTCTCCGAAATGGAAAACTGTAGAAACACATTCGTTATGAACGTAATGAAATGAAAATAAACTCTCATCAATGTACAGATTTGTTATAATAAATTATCCCACTCAATCACCTCTGTAAATGTATGTTATAATACTAACCTGTATTCTATAATAATTAGACTGAATGAGTGTAATGAGTGTGTGCCTATATTTATTTCATATCCACTTCACGTCTATATTATATACAGCCATGGTTATGCGTATGACCCTTTGCCACGAAAGCCTTATAAACATTGAGTCGCCAAAAGCTGAGGAAATTTAGACAATAATTGATTTGGCTTAATGCTGGATTTCTGACCATTTTTGTATAAGGTTGTTATTACCGAAGAATAACAAGTCATACATCACTGGAAAGCTGAGTTTTCATGTAATTTAGAAATAACCAAATCAGGCATGTGATATATTGCGACTTTATTATATTAGGTTTATGTGGTGACATTTCACATAATGATGAAATATAATGAAATATAATGAAATACAATGAAATATAAAACAATTGGGCTATTGAGTGTATTGGTACCTTAAATTAGTTTGATTTTGATCAAATTTGTTGACAAAGACTTGTATTATCTAAGTATTAAAGGGAGTGTCCGCCTTTTACAAATCGTCTGAACAGTTTCCAGTAGACGGATGGGGATGAATGTAACACACACACAACAAAATTCAGATCGAACCCCCCAGTAATTTGGATTCTATATAACGAATGAAAAATTAATGTGTAGAAATCATCCCTTCATCGAATTTTTCAGACAAGCTGTTAAATGACATTTTCTTTCATATACGACAATAACCTCGCAACTTTTGAAATTTGGCTTGCATTTTGGCGGACACTCCCTTTAAGCATATATGAATACATTGGTATGTCTATGATTGCATACCCATCCTTTCAGTCTACCTGCTTGTATTTCCCATCACCCCACCCCCCCCCCCCCCCTCCCTTTGGTGGTTAGACGACAACCACACCGCTATAGCAATCACCATGGTTACTACATATTTATACAACTGCTGCTCCGCACAAAACGGTGGTACATATCAAAGTAATACCGTTGTTGGCTTATAGGTATGGATGACCATTGGGCAGGAATATGAATATGAATACCGGTATAGTGTATTTAGCTTCGTGTATTGATTAGATTTGGTCAGCTTGTTAATTTTTACACTTGTTATACACACATTGCTACCGGGAAGCAAGCGTAGTGTCCGTCCATGGAAATGACAATAATTGGTTCGCAATTATAATAAACTATTCATATTGTATGCATTTATATAGGTTATTACAATTTGACAATCTTTCAGCTCATTCAAGATTTGATCATACAATGTAACTGCTAAATTGAAGTCTCCTCCTCCTTTCCCCTGTCAACATGCGTGTGCATATTATACCGTAGTCTGCATGATTGTATAAATTTATTTTTGCCCTGATGAAGATCCCGCTAGGATTGAAAGCTATAATAGGCTCTAACTGACTATCATTGTATTACACCTGTTGGCGATTTTGATTAAATAAGCCGTTTTCAGCAGCATTTTTCTTAATTTTCTTCAGCTAATTTATGTACGGGGTTCCGATTATTGATGTGTGTTTATTTGGAAAAGATTAAAGCTGTATAACAGCTTTGAAAATAGATAAAGATAACACGTTCATTGGCCCAACTAATTGATTAATATTGTTGGTAAGAGAGTAATATGTATTAATTTTGTTATAGATAGCAAATTCAGAATATAAACCTGCAGATATGCCCCCAAAAATAAAATCTACGCGAAAATTACCGCTCCACTGTATTACACCAAGAAAATGCCTATCCGCCTTCGCTAGTGGCCCCGCGCTTCGATTACTTCGATTTCTGTGGGCGGCTGAATTTTATCGGGCGTACCGATCAATCTTATTTCGAACGTGTGATTGCTATTAAGCCAACTTTAAGGTATTTTTGTCAACATTTACGGATCGCCTGAGGCTACCATCGATTTCAGGCTTACCGCTTATAACGGTGGTCTCATGATATTTTTGTGTATTTTATTTCTTTTAACTGGATGTTAACTGGATTGTGATTGTATGCATTTTATTAAATGTACTTAAACTGTTGTATTAGGAAGAAAATAATTTATCATTCTATTAATATGATTGCGCACTACTTTGAAAAAAATACAGAAATGAAACCAGCCCAACAAACAACTATAGACGAGTTATGATACATTTGCGAAACTGTATATTATTATTGTGTATTCATTTATTTATTTTAAGAGGTTAGGAATGAATACATTGTCCATTTCATCAGGAAATGGATGTGCAGACATTTGAATGATTATGTTAGTAAAAAGCCGGTTAGTATATATAGGCCCGTGCATTATGTTGCAAACTAATAGCGTTTACGAGTAACTCGATCTTCTTCAGGCGTTTTACAGCTAACACTTTATTAAAGGGACAGTTCCTCTTTTGCAAGCCAAATTTCAAAAGTTGCGAGGTTATTGTCTTATTATGAAAGAAAATGTTATTTAACAGCATGCCTGAAAAAATAAGGGCTTGAAATCTCTTTATCGTGGAGTTATAGACCTAAAACTAATAAACCGTCGTCCAACGTTTAATTGTGCATTATACGTGTATTCATCCGGTGAGAAAGTTCGCACACGGATTCCACGGAGTACCACATTGATATGCGTGACCCCTACGTGACCCGCGCTAGCTACGCGACCCGCTCACAAATAACCACGGCATAAGCGAATACTAAACAAAATAACCAAACCTCGCTTAAACTGACTACATGTAAATTATATATTCTTCATTTTTTAGATCTTTTTCCCGTGACATACCTTTACAAATGTCGGCTTCACAATACCTTTACAAGAATAAGTACAATAGTGTTGTAATATTATGCTAAATCAGTTAAACTCCTTTATAGTTAGATGGAGGGACGCATTCGTTTTTCATTCGTAGAATCCAAATTAAAGGGCTGTTCGATCTGATTTTGTGTGTCTGCGTGCTACATTCATCCCCATCCGTCAACTGGAAACTGTTCAGACGTTTTGTAAAAGAGGGCCTGTCCCTTTAACAGCGATCATAATCTTCTTTTTTTTTATATACAGTATTCTCGACAGGCAAGGCGGTCGTCGAACTCTCTTCCAGCTTCCAAAGTTCCTGATTATTTCCTGATATATTTCTAGATGATGCATTTACATGTAAGTGAGCTGCAGTGGGGTGTTGCCTAATGCTACAGTCACATTTGCTCTACGGCGAGCGTACGGCGGCCGTACGCCCCCGAAATCGAGAGAAACGTGCGGCGGCCGCAGATAATCTGCGGTGGCCGCAGGGTCCCCGTACGGCGTAACCGTATATTTTACAGGCCGTAGGGGTTGCCGTAGAATTATAACTAAAAGTTATAACTCTTTTTCATTTCTACGGTCGCCGAAGCAATTATACACGCCGTAGCCATGGCTACCACTCCTATACTCTATAGGGGTGTAGCTGTAGCGTCAGTCTGGCCGCACGGTTGCCGTATGGCCGCCTTGCGGTCGCCTTGCGGGCGCCTTGCGTCTGCCTTGATATTTGTTCAAATAACCTACGGCAACCGCAGGGACGCCCTAAGGCGACCGTGCGTCATCACTTTAAAGGCCGTACGGCAGCCGCAGATTTTCTGTCTCCACAAATTGAAGATACGCCGTGCGGCGGCCGTGGCAAATGTGACTGATAATGCATGTGACCGTAGAAATTCTACGGCGGCCCTATTTTTGTAATTGGCCGTAGAAATTTTAGACCGTACGGCCGCCGCGCGCCGTGTCAAATGTGACTGAGCCATAAAGAGTTGCGATTGGTAGCAAAGTTGCGATTAATCGCAAGTAAGAAAGTGTGCCTAAAATGCGCAAAACTGATTGGCTCAAATGCGCGTATTTACCGACTTGCGATTAATTGCAACTTTGCGATTGATTGCAACTTTTTACGCAACACCTCCTAGATCCCGTTGCAGAAAGAGATGCAATCGATAGTAAGATACGATTGATTGTAAGTCTGAAATTGTGCGCGCTTCAACCAATCAGATTCGCGCATTTAGAACACATGATCTGACTTACAATTAATTGTAACTTACAATCGATTGTATCTCTTTCTGCAACAGGGCCCTGGTCTAGTGGTTGGTGCTCTGCTCTTCTAAAAAAATCGACCCACCATGGCGCTAGGGTTCGAAACCCTATGTATAGTATAATATTAATAATAACTGTGATTTAAAATGCGCTATTCACGCGGGTATCATAGCGCTTACAAAAGACATAGAAAATACAATTATACAATAAAATAAAATAAAATAAATTAAAAAACTTAATGCTTACATACATATGATATTAACTTAATAATCAATTACAAAACAGGGAAAAGGTGGGTCTTTAAGTGTGATTTAAATCTTAGTGATAGATTCAAGTTCTCTTATTATTTGTGGTAAACTATTCCAAGTCTCTAATTATGAATCTCTTATTAGATGGTAATGATTCTAATGCCCGGCGCAGACAGAGCCGACTCGACTGGTTGTCCTTCCGATCGGCTCAGTTTTCAGTGCCTTCCGACACACATTTTGCCAGTCAAGAGACAGTCGGATGCCAGTTGGGGCCGACTCAACACGATAAATCTGCTCCGACCGACCGGGCCCAACTCTAGCTTGATTGAAACCAGTCGGATCGGGTCGAGTCGGCTCTGTCTGCGCCGGGCTTAAAGGTGTTCACAGACGTATCAATAATCATAATTGATTGAACGCGCGAGTACAATCATAATAAATAACCAACCAATTACCATGTAGTTGCACTAACCTTAAGGCTACTTCCATGATGATCATGATATTATGAAATGATTTAAATTTGTTGTTGATATCGGTAGAAAATATATATCGGTAAGGCGTAATTTTGTGAAAGACTGATGCATTTGTTCAGGGGCGTGACTAATACAAAATACATTCCTACCTATCGATCCGTGCTGATGTGCATGAAAATATAGCAGGGAGACAGTCTCTTAAATTATTGCTCATTAACCCTTTGCTGGATAACTCGATATCAGGGGTGTCGATCCGTTTTTGAGATTGGGGGGGCGAAATTTGAAAAAATTTCCAGAGTGACCACTGAGCTAAAAGCCCCACATTGGCATGCCCGAAGTTTTATTATGCGCTCATTGAAAGTGTCTTGATAGCTCGAAGACCTGACTTTGGGGGCACCCACATTTGGGGACAATAATGGGGGTCCAGGGGGCGGAGCCCCCGGAAGCTTTTAGATTTCAGACATTTGCTCCTAGCATGGGTGTTAACATTGTATAAAATAGTGAACCTACTCATAACGTATTTTTAAAGGGCATAGCGAGGAAAAGACTGAGCCTTGCATGAGATGGATCCACGTGATCATGTATACTATAGAGCCATCGATATAGTCTAGGGCATTGGGCTCCCATGAAACTAAGCAAGGGCGTCAACAATTTCTCAAAAGTGTAGGGGAGACATTGCGAGGAAGCGAAGCGACCGAGCGTGGGAGGGGGTGTCCCCCTCCCACAGTAGGGAGCTTTTGTATTTTTGGGCGTGAAATTGTGCGATTTGGTGCACACCCGAGACAGAAATTTCACGTAATATGAAGTATATAGGTATGGAACCAAACATACATAATGACAAAGGGAGGGGGGCAATCTGCTCCATTTTCAAATGTGGGGGGACATGATATTCCAATTTGATTTGCGTTCAGCGCATATGTACCGAGATTATTTTATTTTCTGTGACGGTGTGCTATCTATAGATGAGGGTTTAATAAACTTCGTTTGAGGTGTGCGTTTGAGAAATTACGCTGCCCAACACATTTTAAAAGGCGAGTTCCCGCAACCCAATTAAACTTGCAATATGAGAATCTGTATGCGCGCGAAGCGCGCGGCAAAAAAGAGATTTACAGTCCTTTTCAAACTAAAAAACGGCTATTTTGAAGATTAATTATAATGTGTCTTTCCCCTCTTTGGCATTATATCACTCGATTTTTTTCTTCCTCATTTTCGGAATTATTGGGGGGGGGGGGGGGGGCGAAATGATATGTTCGCCCCCCAATATTTTCATTGGGGGGGCGACCGCCCCCCCTGCCCCCCCCAGGATCGACACCCCTGCTCGATATGCACAGCATGCGTTGTGAAACTAAACTAAAACTAGGCTAAAAAGGTCTGGGCCCCGTTGCAGAAAGAGATACAATCGATTGTAAGTGGCAATTAATTGTAACTCAGATCACGTGTTCTAGATGCTCAAATTTGATTGGTTGAATCGCGTAAATTTTTCTGACTTACAATCAATTGTAACTTACAATCGATTGTATCTCTTTCTGCAATGGGGCCCTGGCATCTGATTTTTTTCTTCTTTTTGTATATATATATATACGATATTTACCTGAATAGAGTATTCATCCCCACACCTTCCATGTCCCTCTGAACAGCTTTCCATGATTTCTCCAAGCTGAATTTCTGTCGAGCGGTGAGGGGCAGGCGCGGGTCGGTCGGCGGCGGGGCGGCCGGCTCCGGGAGTTTGCCGTTGGAGTAACCGCCTCGTTTCACATCAGAAGTAGATGACGAACACCCCATGGTACGCATACGCACCAAGTTTCACTCGCTCAGTTCTCCAACACGTTGTCGTCTAACTTAAGAATTAGAAATTAGATATTCCTCTCTCCCCCCCAAAAAGGTGAAGAAGTGAATCCTATATATACACTCATTTTACTTCCATTTCGAATGGAGCTGGAAGGTCATAATTTTATACGCGTTTGTCCTTTAATACTGCTTCCACCTGACCAAGAGGAAAGATACCCACTCGAATGCTCGATGGAAATTGTTTACCAGGACAAGTCCATAATGTACTCTCTATAAAAATCCACATAAAATCTCGTTGTGAATACCAGTTGCATCTGATAACGAAAAATGCGCACACATTTCGACGCAAGTTATAAATTGCATCCTCTTTTGAGTAAATAGGATATAAATTCATAAAAAAGGTGAGTGCGCCAAGCAGAAGTATAATAATCAAGTACTTGATGCAGCGAGCACTTACATCAACCGTGTGTAATCCGTAATGCCATGATTTAATATGTTCCCATTGAGGAAGCGCAACCTTGCATGAGATGAAATGCGTGTGATTGTTTTGTGTGTGTATGTTATGTGTTCGGGGTACGTTGCCATGCGCATTTGCATTATCATTTTGGCGGTGTCGCGATCGTGCATGTGCATGGTGCCCGTAGCCTACATTATAAATGTGAGCGTTTGGCCTGTGCTAGTCATTTGTGTGTGTGTGTTCAGGGAAATGGTGTGTTACAGTAGTCACTCTCTCTTGGTTAAATGCAGAGTTCGTATATAAATATACCATTTGCATGTAGGGATGAGCTATCATCTAGATGTGTGTGCCCGATTTCTGCATCCAAGAGCATTGTCATGGTTGTTACATGTTTGTAGCCAACATAATGACGTAGGTTTGACTCCTTTCATTCACCCTTTTTGATCGGTATAATTTTATTTGTCCATCCACATCCACAACCCCTGCAATGAAACCAGTTCATATCGTATCGTCATGTTCCGTTTCCCGCCACATTTATTGATCACATTTTATTCCATTCGCTCTATTTTCACCGCTACTTATAATGCACACGGATACCCTATTTCTCACATACATTCAGTGGCAGGGGCGTCGATCCTGGGGGGGGGGGGAGGGGGAAGGTCGCCCCCCCCCCCCCCCCAATGAAAATATTGGGGGGCGAACATATCATTTCTCCCCCAATAACTCCGAAAATAAGGAAGAAACAAATCGAGTGATATAATGCCAAAGAGGGGAAAGACACATTTATCAATAATTAATCTTCAAAATAGCTGTTTTTTTACTTTGAAAAGGACTGTAAATCTATTTTTTTTGCCCCGCGCTTCGCGCGCATACTGTTTCTCATATTGCAAGTTTCATTTCGGTTGCGGGAACTCACCTTTCGAAATGTGTTGGGCAGTATAATTTCTCAAACGCACACCTCAAACGAAGTTTATTAAACCCACAGAAAATAAAATAATCTGAAATAATATATCTTTCAATCAATTCGGTCCATATGCGCTGAACGGAATCAAATTGGAATATCATGTCTCCCCACATTTGAAAGTGGAGGAGATTGTCCCCCTCCCTTTGTCATTATGTATGTTTGGTTCCATACTTATATACTTCATATAACGTGAAGTTTCTGTCTCAGGTGTGCACCAAATCGCACAATTTCACGCCCAAAAATACAAAAGCTCCCTGCTGTGGGAGGGGGACACCCCCTCCCACGCTCGGTCGCTTCGCGTCCTCGCAATGTCTCCCGTCCACTTTTGAGAAGTTGTTGACGCCCTTGCTTAGTTTCATGGGAGCTCAATGCCCTAGACTATAACGATGGCTCTATAGTATACAGGATCACGTGGATCCATCTCATGCAAGGTTCAATCTTGTCCTCGCTATGCCCTTTAAAAATACGTTACGAGTAGGTTTACTACTAGTATTTTATACAATTTTAACACCCATGATAGGAGTTGCAAATGTCTGAAATCTAAAAGCTTCCGGGGGCTCCGCCCCCTGGACCCCCATAATTGTCCCCAAATGTGGGTGGCCCTCCCAAAGTCAGGTCTTCGAGCCATCAAGACACTTTCAATGAGCGCATAATAAAACTTCCGGGCATGCCAATGTTCAAATTTCGCCCCCCCCCCCTCCCCCCCCCCCCCCCCCAATCTCAAAAACGGATCGACGCCCCTGTTCAGTGGTGTAGTTAAGGGGAGCAAGGGGGGTGGGGAACGTGCCCCCATAATAATATGACAAACACAATAAAGCAAAAAATGAAGAAAACATAAGGTGTGCCTACTCCCCCCTCCCCCCCCCCCCCCCCCACATCAGAGCGACCACGCTACGCCAATGCGTACATTTGTACATGCACTCAATAGCACCAAGAAGAATACGTATGTGCTCACTTTGGGTTAATTTAATAATGGATAAATTAGCCTATTCCAGTCAGATGACCGACTTGCTTTTTTTTTTTTTAGGGATTCAAAGCCACGATCCTCAAACGTTCCTCACTTTTAGTGATTATTTCGAGCATTAGATAAGATCTGCTAAATTTTATTCGGCCTCGTGTGATCATAAATAAATATTGCAAGGATGTAATGTAAAGTGCATATTTTTAAAAGGCGCTAAATCCACTTTTTCAACTTGGGAAAAAACGGGTTTCATTGTCCAACTTTTTAAACATGCCTATGTGAATATAAAAATGCATCGTTCCATATTTTGATTTCGATTGCGTAATTTTTTCCTAAAATGTGCATTTCTAGATACGTAGCTCATTAATGTACTGTTATAATTCACTCAACATTTATGGATAGTGAATTAAGCGCCATTTGGAACTAAGCTCTTTATATATATTAACAAACAGGTTATTGCAACCTTTAGTGCATAATCCAGCGTGAAAGGGATTTAAAAACATATATGCTATATAGGTCGTGACAAAACAATTATATTTTTCCCCGTTAAATTTCTTGGTGAAAATTATTTCACTTTATCCGTTTACATCCTCTTCTAGTTCAATCAATAAACCGTAAAGAACTTAACTTATTTGCATCGATCGGGCTTACTCGTATCGAGTATTTTTAAAATACATATACATGTACAAGTTGAATGATTGCATCATTGGGTCATTTTCCTATTATACGTATTTTGCTTTATTGGACAAAAAGCGTGATGTGTGAATTTGTTATCGTATTAAAGGGATCTCAGAACTCAGAACTCTAGTGGATCATATTACCTCGCTTTATTTGGAAGCATGGAACAGGTTACGTTTTTTCGAATTTCCCCTTCGTTATGAAACATACTGACGATTTATTTTTAACCACTGGAGAGTTATAACTGTGAACAAAGTGAGTGCAATGAGTTAGGGAATATCACTTTGCATTTTCGCTAATTAATCGGCCATACAACATCCGTTTAATGTGAACTTTTCACACATTACTCAGTGGCCTAATGCTATACGGTCACAAATGATCCGGGCGCCGTACGATTTTTCTCCCTACGGCGGATTTTCTACGATTTTGGGAAATTGTGATATCGTACGATGTATTTATGTGGTATTTTAGAGTAGCAGTCACATATCCTCCGGGGCCCGTACGATGACCTTTGTCTTAAAATAAAACATAAATCGCATGGCTCCCGTGAACACAAACTTAGTGCCCGTATGGGTGCCTTATGGTGCTCTTACGGTGACTCCACGGTACCCGTACGATTTAAGTGGCCAAATATTCAGTCTAAAAATCGTACGATATTCGAAAAAAGGCTGCGATGTCCGGGCTGTGCCCGTGCGATGCCCTTGCGGTGCCCTGCGATGCTCTCTACGATGTGTCTACGGGCTTTGGCAAGTACAAAATCGTACGATGCATTTTTAAATTTTAACTCCGCGTTAAACAAATTGTTGACATCGTACGGCGTGGAAAAATGCAACGGCGACCGTACGATAGCCACGGCACCCGTGCGGGCGCCGCAAGATTCCCGCAAGATTTCACCTAAAAGTGGCATCGTACGGGCGCCGTAGCCAAAATCGGAGCATTTGTGACCGTAGCAATAATCAGATCACAACCATACACGTTTGACGTTTCATAAACCATTCGTCCCTTTGTTCGCATGTCAACAATGTTACTAGATCCCTTTAATAACTCTAGATTACCCATAGTTGCAGACGATTT